>BQNB010034724.1:0-51396 GCA_026074375.1 Tanacetum coccineum
CATTTCAACGCAAGCACTTTTGTCTGTTTGATCATTTAACATAATTGAGAAATAAAATTGCACAAAAGCATCTCCACGTAGCACAAGTTCATTTGCCTATTTCTTTTTGGTGGGATGGCACGTGATGGACAAGGGAATTAATTTCCTTTGCATGTGACCTGACGTCACAGCCATTATACTCATCAGATTTTTCTTTCATTTTAGACTCTTTATTGTACCTCTATGATACGGAGAATAAGGTAGACAACCGTATGCATCATTTTGGAGGCGATAATAGTGGCTTCCATAGGGATATTGTTAAAGGGTTAATTGAACTGTTAGACAACTACAATGCATTGGTACAATTATTCAGAACTGCACGTGAAAATCTTCTCGAATAAAAAGATCCTTCGTCTAAAATCAAGTTATATAGTGTGGTAGGTGCTCGCTAGTACGAACTACCAACAGGTGATATGTTAGGTGCCATTGTGTATGAACCCGGCCCCGAGACAGAGAAGGACTACGGTATCACCATTGAGCAACTTGTTGGGCAACCGCAACGGGTGAACAAACTTCATCCTTCTTATATGTCACTGCAATTCCCGCTCCTTTTTGTCTATGGGGAAGACGGTTATTCAAAAGAAATGAAATTGGTTCGTCCTCCTGGAACATCCTTCGATGAACATAGGCGATTGACAATGAAGGCGTATTATTCATACATGCTTCATGATCATGTTAACTCTTTTAACTATTTGTCGAGGACATAAAGACTTTTCCAACAGTACGTTGTTACTTTTTGTGTCGTCGAACAGAACCTGATTGATTTCACACGCGAGCACCAAAATGATATTAGAAATGAGTATTTATTCGGTATTTATGATGTCATTATGCGAGGGGACAACGACGGTTCCGACTGTGGTGGGAGACTCATATTGCCTCAATCTTTCACAGGTGGACCGCGTTACATGTATGCTCACTATCTAGATGCCCTTGCCATCTGTCGTGTACATGGTAACCCATCATATTTCATAACTTATACATGCAACATTAAGTGGCTCGATATTGCTGAATACATGGAGGATTTTCCGGGACTAACCAACTTCAACGAGCATATTTCCAGCTATTCCAATAGGGTATTGGAATGATCGGTTGGCTAATCTTACGCTCATTTTAGTGGGTTTGAGAGTTTCGAGAGATAATTTAGCGTATAGGAAATACTGCATGAGATTAATGCTAGTATCAAGGTCGGCTAAAGCATTGCATAAGAAAGCTTTATTTAAGTTACACAGAATAAGAAAACTTCCAGGGTCTCCAAGTATAGGTGGAACTTTGTTTTGGACCATAGCAAAACTTTCATCGCTCACGAAAGCGGCTAAATTATGTTCGAGTTTATGTTTGTTACTTACGAGTTCCTTGAGAAATTTGCCATAGTTTGGCATTCCAACTAAAACATCGACAAGAGGTATGTTGATCCGAATGACTCGAATCATGTCGAGGAATTCTCCATACTGGGCTTCCATTTTCTCTAGTCTAAGGCGCTAAGGATATGAAACTTTTGGTTTGTAAGGTATCGAAGTTTTAGATTTAGGTTGAGGTGTAGATTCTACATCTTCATCATCGCTATCGAAGTTGATAGGAGTTTCAGAATCATTTTGTTAATCATTTGGGTTAACTGGTGGGTCATAGGATTTACCACTTCGTGTAAATACGGCATTCACATGCTCATTCCAAGCTTGCGGAGATGAGCTACCTTTTGGGTTTGGTTGAGTGTTACTGGGAAGAGATCCAGAAGGTCGAGCAGATTGCTTGTCAGCAAGCCTGTCGAATTTAGCTTCTAGATTTTGGATTGAGGCTTAATGATTTTTGGTAGTTGCTTCTAGTTGGGTTTTGAGTTCCATGAAAGTATCTTTGACAAAAGCATTTGTTGATTGTTGAGCTGTCATGAAATCTCTTAATTGTCTTTGAACATCATAGGATTTGTCATTGGTGTTTGATCGATAGTTATCTCGATTGTAATCATTCTGTCCGCTAGAACGCCAATTATCAATATTCTAGTTACGGTCGCGGTAATCATTGTAAAAACATGTCCTACAGAAAGTTTGCATGAATTTTGCTTCTTCTTCACGATACATTGGTGATGTTAATCAAATACAACCCTCATAATATATAATATATATATTTAGAAAATACATATACGTATACGCAAGCTAAGTGTCATACAAATTATTCTTATGAAAGAATAAAAAGTAATCAACACGGGTATTGTTTTCCTTAGCGAGAGGTGAATGGAAATCTACGTTCAAGTTGTAAATCGAGCTTGATTGTCATAAAAAATTTTGGTTTTGGTTTTAAATTATTTTTTAAACTAATATTAATTCAAAGATTTAAAACTACAAGATTATACTAAAATTGATCTAAAAGATATAAATGACAAATATGCTTGCTAAGTGACGTGAAATGTTCCTTAAGTGCGAGCTTAGGTTTAACGAATTAAAATCCTTAAAAAAAGTTTCAAGAAATTAAATGACAAGTAAAGTAAAATGCTTTTTAAAATAAATGACAAGTATTTAAATTGCATTAAAAGTAAATGACGGTATGTAAATTGACTATTAATTTTTTAAACCTTTTTAAAACCGCACTTAAATTCCAAATCACTAAATCACTTAACAAGCATTAATTAAACTACTCGTTACTCATAATGATAAAATAAGCAAAGCTAAATATTTTTAAAATAAGCTAAACTAATTAATTGAAAAAGGATAGAAAATAGAACCGAATTGAAGAGCCGCAATTAAACAAAAACCACCCGATTTATTTAGCTAAAGAAAATAATTAAATTCTATCTAGCTAAATAAACCCTTAAGCTCCGCGCCTCGTGAGTTGACCGGTACCAAATTCGAACAATAAAACAACAAACAATTAACAAATTACAATTCAAAACAGTGCACATATTATACTATCTGTTTCATAATTCACAATTGCAACAAGAGGCCCATTGTAAGTCTCCAAACCAAACGCATGCAAAGTTATCACAGCCCAAATTTTATAACTAAGCGTAGGCCCAAATACTTAATCGCAAGCCCAATTCTTATAAATCAAACGCACATATGCAATAAGCCAACGAGTAGACTTGTAGTAAATTAAGCTCTATTACAAAAAATAAATAAGCAGAACTGATAAGCATGAGCATTTAGACATACGAGATAAGCCTTCCTAAGAATAAGATAAGCACTAAAACAAGATAAACAAGAACCTACAAAAATAAGCTAAATTATTTTTAAGCTAATACGTGATTTAAGCAAAACTTTCTTAATAAACCTAAACGCAAATGAGATAAGCACTCCCAATAAGCCAGAAACACTAATAATAACGGATAAGCAACTTAATATCAAACTTAGCAGCAAAAACTCAAAATAAGCTATTACGATATAAGCTCGACCAGACCCGAAATTAAAGCTACTTAGTAAGCTAAAAACCTAACTAAATAAGCACTAATTTTTATCATAAAAACAACGAGGAACAACAATAAGGACTCAGATTAAACTAAAAGCATATAAACGTCTCAAACAATAACTTGAATAATCAAATAAGCTCTCAAAAGTTTAATCTACAATTATAAGCACCACTTAAAAAACCAAATAAGCAAATTAAGAAGCCTTAATTATTAATAGAAAATATGAGCACCTAATATAAGTCAAAAACAGATAAGCACAAAAATAAGCTAAATTCGAGCTTATTTTAGCTTATTTTCTTGAAAAGTGTTTAAAAACTTTTAGTAATGAATCAAATTAGCTTGGAGAGCTTATAAGAATCATTTTCTAAACTATTGAGAACTTTTGATGATAATAAGCCGCGAAATAAGCTCGAAAATTCAGCTTAAATGAAAAAGTTACGATGAAAAGGAAAAGAAAATGAGAGATTAAAAATGAAATAAGCAAACCGAGATATACAACGAACTTTGAATCAATTTTAATACATCATTACATTAAGTTTGCGAAATAAGGAAAATACATTAAACAGAAAATTAGAAATAAGCTAATACAAGACTAAAATAAGCTAAAAACCTAAAGCTAAAACTAAGAAAAATAAAAGACTATAGCTATCTCCCAAAATTGAAGGGGGCGTGTTATTATATAGGGAGAGAGAAGGGTAAGTTGTGTAAATTGGACCCAATAATCCCTTCATCACAAGCCAATCAATGGCCTTTATTTGTGATGCCTCGGATTGGCAGTCTCCAAAATTGATTCCCCCGGTTAAATAAAATGCCAACGTGATTATAATTTTTTATGCTTCATTTCAAACACAAGCACTTTTGTTCCTGTTTTGATCATTTAACACAAATGAGAAATTAAATGCACAAAGCATCTCCACACAAAAGCATCTCCACGTGGCACAAGTTCCGTTGCCTATTTCTTTTTGGTGGGATGGCACGTGATGGACAAGGGAATTAATTTCCTTTGCATGTGACCTGACGTCACATCCATTATACTCATCAGATTTTTCTTTCATTTTGGACTCTTTGTTGGGCTCAATAACGGGCTTTTGGAATAGTGGCTGGCCCGGCCCATAAAATGGGTTACGGGCTGGCCCAATAAAATCCAAGGGCACCGTTGGACTCGTTTTTCCGTGCTCTTTCCAGTGGCATGCTCGGGCAATTTTCACAGATTTGTCTTGATTTTGAATATTAGGCACTCTTGTTTGCGACGAACCCGTAAATACCTGTTTTTTCACCGTTTTTAATCCTTTTTACCTGCAAGACATAAAAATACAATACAAACATATTTGCAATATAATTAAGCATATTTTAGCATTTTTAGTCCATTTTATAGTGTTTTACGGGGTATAAAAGATGTATATTTTAGCAAATACCAAATTCCCCACACTCAGCCATTGCTGGTCCCACACGCAATGTAAATAAAACACGCCCTGAAATAAATAATTAAATCCCCTTTTAACCTATGACCTCTCACAATCAAACAAGAACATAAAAGGTCTATTAAGAAGGTTCAAAAATCATTTATTTCGAAAGCGCCCCTGTTTTAACCACTTATTTAATAGTAATAAAAACTAAGATAAGAATTAAATAACATTATTTAAAAGGCTTTAAGAACGGGATTTCATCATCCTTGATTTTCATAATCCCCAAACTAAGCTTAAAACGAAATCACAGCCAAATATAAGATAAGATGCTAACACTACTCATAAATGCTAATTGTGTAAGTATAATCTTAACTTTTCGCTCCCATTATTCCTAAATTCCTCTAAAGATTTTATTATTATAGACCACATTTAGTTTGAAATTCTTTCCTAAAGAGACGATATGGTGAGAATAAGGTCCACATTAAGGTTCTAATTTCACATGATTTAGGGGTTATCCTTTTTATTTCATCCACAACAACTCAACTACGAGTCCAGAGACGGAGGCTTTATTTAGATAACCCCGGAGTCAAAATTTGGCTTTATACTTATTATTATTGCAACATTATTAAACCTTGGTCCTTTAGAAGGCTGCAACATCGGTTGTGAGCTGGCAAGATGCAGCAAACATATTTCGACCTCGGTAATTTCCTTGACCTTTTAGAAGGCTACAACATCGGTTGTGAGCCGGCAAGATGCAGCAAACTTTTATCAGTCTCGGATTATTATAACTATGTGCCTTATTTTGAAGGCTGCAACATCGGTTGTGAGCCGGCAAGATGCAGCAAACTTTTATCAGCCCACAGTTTTATTATTATTATTACCTCCACCCTTTAAACGACTGTCACATCGGTATGCGAGCCGACCATGATCCAGAAGTCTTATTTCGGCTTCGGTTTATTACATAATTATTATTATTATAGCCAAATTTCAAGTCCTGTGGTCTTTTAACAACTGCCACATCGGTATGCGAGCCGACCATGGTCCAGGAGTCTATTTCCCCACAACACTGACAAAACCTCGATGTGTACCTTACTTTCACCAGAAGGAATCTCTACGAAGTGATTTAAACTAAAAATCGCAAAAACCTAAAGCAACTTTATTTTATTCAACAATTATATAGCTTTAGTAATTTGATGGGAGCAAAAGCCATAATTAATTAACCTCTAAAGCTCATAAAGATATCCAACTAATCAACCTTAGCAATCTAACTTATATTTAACATTCTATCATTTTTCTCGTTCTTTATGCAAAAATTTTAAAGTTAAGCAAACGCTAAGGTCTCGAAATGCTAATGGAAATCTACAGAGGTTAAAAACTCGGTCAGGTCAAAAGCAGGGGAAAGCTAGAGCTTAAAACTCGATCAAGTCAAAAGCTACCTAGTTCTACGGGCCTACTTATTTATATATTTTAATATTTTCATCATTTTTTTTAATATATATATATCATAATAAAACAATAAAATATTTAAATTTTTTTTCAAAATGGGGTTATATGGGAACACATATAGGCACACGTATGATCACATTTCGATATAAATCCCCCCACACTTAGAATGGAACATTGAACTCAATGCTTAAAAATATAGGGTTTTACCCCCACACTTAGGAATGAAAAAGGCAAATGCAAAAAATTCCAAGTGTGAAAGGGGAGACAATATATATATACATGATCAGGATTGAGGATTCCAAAATAAGTAAAGAATCGAAGACCGGATGTTTGGAGGATTGAAAACAAGTACGGGTCTTTATGATCTTAAGGAATCCTGCAAAAATGAAACCACATACCATAGAAAGAAGCACGCCCTCACACTTAGGCTATAAAATCACACACTTATTAATCAAGAAAATAGAAAGAAGAAAAGACACGGGTTGCCTCCCGAGAAGCGCTTATTTTTGTTCACCGAGTCTTGAGCCTAACTCGATCCCCCATACTTGAGCTGGTCAAGGAGGATAGAAATGGAGATACGAAACATCCAAGTAAGGAATGTTCCCTCCAGAAATCATCATCGGGCTTTTAGAAAAATTAGAAATGATTTCACCCCGATGAGATAAGAGATAAGAAATGAGAATACCAGGATTGAACACTTTGTCCTTGTTTTCGGACGAAAACGGAAACAAAAGGTTAAACACTGGAGAAAGAGGATCACGGATGAATAAGATAGAAAATTTATCCTGTGATAAAAGTCTCTCGGATTGGACTTCAATGAATATCCCTGGATCGAAAATATTGTTTTTTGGATCCGAGGGAATCGTGAGAAGGAGTGAAGTCTGAATCCAGATCAAGGGTGGGCAAAATATTAGGCATAAGAACATAGTGTTCAGAAATACCCTTCACCACTTTGGTTGTCAAAACACTCGTATCGGGTTCCAAATCAAAGCAAATCTCAACATTTGGTGGTTTCGGAGGAGGACGAGAAGGTGACAGATCATTAAAATGATCAAGGTTAGATGACTCATTTTTGGGAAGGGGAAGGGAATCATTATTAAGCAATTCTTCAAGAAAACGAATATCCCCTTCTGAGTCATAATCGTCATCCTCAATGCCCGGTGGCATCGAGCCATTTGTAGTAAGAAATAAGTCTTCGATCTCCTCCATATAAGAGTCACTGTCCTCAACGAGGATAGGAGATGGAGAGAGAGACTCAAGAATCGTATAAGCAATTTCCAAATTAAGTTCTTCCGGCGGTCGTGGAGATGAATTATCATACAACAAATTCTCAACAAGATGGATTTCTTCCTCTAGATCAAAGTTGGCTTTCTCAATTCCCGGTGAAATTGGATCGATATGAACGAGTTCACCGGAGAACTCTTCGAGAAGATAATCAAACTTAGGTGAAGAATCAATTAAAATATCACGGTTAAGCAAAGATTCGATAAGATTAGTCTCGGCATAGAAATAATGCGGATCAATCTTTAGAGAATTGATTTCTTCATCATCAAAAAGAGGGTTCGAATAAATTTTGAAATTTTCCATCGGAACGTCCTCATTAGAAAGTGACTCATCATCACTAGAGGTGAAATCGTCGTTTGAATCAAAGAGAGGATTCGAGAAAGTCGTAAAATCATCATAAACTGGCATATCACACTCACTTTCATTGTCGGAAGTAACCTCGGACTCACTTGGGATTGGGACAAGGTTCTCAACACTAGACTTTATTAATTTGTCCGATTCCTTTTTCAGGAATAGTGTCAAGATGCTCGTCCCCCATTATAAGAGAGTCCTCGGGCTCTTTAGTCGGTAAGACTGGAAGGGAAGATGTGATAGCAACAGACGGAGAATATCGAGCAATAATATCTCTCAAAGGTATATAATCATCCTCGTCGTCATCATAATTACAAACAGATTTAATACGTTGTGAAACAGCAAGATACTTTTCTTCCATTAAAACGCGTTCCTTTTTCCGCATCTCGATCTCCAAACCATTGTAATCTTGTAAGAGTTGATTAACTTTAATCTCACAATCTCTTTCATATTCATCATCAATCTTCTCACCTCGAAATCTTTTATAACTCAAATCATTCGTGATATCTTTAATTTCGTCATCAATCAACCGCTTCTCACTCATTATTTCTTCTATACTCATGTCTTTCTTTTTAAAACTCTCCTCTTTATTAATCCTCTTGATTTCAAGAAGTTGAACGGTAGAAAATTGCTGGGGTTGAATTTGGTCAAAACCGGAATAAATCGGATTATAACAAAAATTAGGATCATAATTTTGGTTCATCGGTTGACGCTGAAAATATTCATGAAGAACCCCGCAATTTTCATAAGGAAATTATCGTGGCTGACTCGAAGAATAATGTAGAGGTTGGTTAAATCTAAAGTCTTGATTGTAACAAGGACCCTGATCAAAGACGGGTGTGTTCCCTATTTGACAATCGTAACCCGGATGAGAGTTCCCTCCACAAAATTCACACGAGTATGTCTCGTATTGGTATTGTGGAGGTTGGTTGAAGAAGTTCGGTGTTTCATCATAAGAATAAGGATTTGGGTCATAGACAAACTCATTTCCGGATCCTATACTGCTACAGCTCGGACAGTTTTCACCATTAAACGGACCTCCACACCACGAGCAACCAAAATGGTTATACGAAGACATGTCGAAGAATTAAACGGATAGGAGGGTAAAGAAAATAAGAATTAAATAAAGTAACAGGATAAAGGAGAATATTTTTAATTTTTTTTTTAAAGATAATATTAAATGAAAATAAAAGATATTTTTGGTATTTCTAAGATTTATAAAAGAAAAGGAAAAATAAAAATAAGAAGAAAAATATTTTTGGATTTTTATATTTTTTTATAAGAACGAAAATAAACTTTCCGAAGAAAGGATCTTTAAGGCTTGAACACAAACAATCCCGTAAAAATCGCTACACCTCTCCCCGGCAGCAGCGTCATTTTGATGTTAATCAAATACAACCCTCAGAATATATAATATATATATTTAGAAAATACATATACGTATACGCAAGCTAAGTATCATACAAATTATTCTTAGGAAAGAATAAAAAGTAATCAACACGGGTATCGTTTTCCTCGGCGAGAGGTGAATGGAAATCTACGTTCAAGTTGTAAATCGAGCTTGATTGTCATAAAAGTTTTTGGTTTTGGTTTTAAACTATTTTTTAAACTAAAAATTAAACTAATATATGCTTGCTAAGTGACGTGAAATGTTCCTTAAGTGCGAGCTTAGGTTTAACGAATTAAAATCCTTAGAAAACAAGTTTCAAGAAATTAAATGACAAGTAAAGTAAAATGCTTTTTAAAATAAATGACAAGTATTTAAATTGCATTAAAAGTAAATGACGGTATGTAAATTGACTATTAATTTTTTAAACCTTTTTAAAACCGCACTTAAATTCCAAATCACTAATCACTTAGCAAACACAAGTTAAACTACTCACTACGCATGGCAAATATCAAATAAGCAAACATTTTATAAAATAACAAATTAAATCTACACTAATTAATTGAAAAGGATAGAAAATAGAACCGAATTGAAAAGCCGCAATTAAACGAAAACCACCCGATTTATTTAGCTAAAGAAAGTAATTAAATTCTATCTAGCTAAATAAACCTTTAAGCTCCGCACCTCGTGAGTTGACCGGTACTAAATTTGAACCATAAAACAACAAACAATTAACAAATTACAATTCAAAACAGTGCATAGATTATACTATCTGTTTCATAATTCACAATTGCAACAAGAGGCCCATTGTAAGTCTCCAAACCAAACGCATGCAAAGTTATCACAGCCTAAATTTTATAACTAAGCGTAGGCCCAAATACTTAATCGCAAGCCCAATTCTTATAAATCAAACGCACAGATGCAATAAGCCAACGAGTAGACTTGTAGTAAATTAAGCTCTATTACAAAAAATAAATAAGCAGAACTGATAAGCATGAGCATTTAGACATACGAGATAAGCCTTCCTAAGAATAAGATAAGCACTAAAACAAGATAAACAAGAACCTACAAAAATAAGTTAAATTATTTTTAAGCTAATATGTGATTTAAGCAAAACTTTATTAATAAACCTAAACGCAAATGAGATAAGCACTCTTAATAAGCCAGAACACTAATAATAACGGATAAGCAACTTAATATCAAACTTAGCAGCAAAAACTCAAAATAAGCTATTTCGATATAAGCTCGACCAGACCCAAAATTAAAGCTACTTAGTAAGCTAAAAACCTAACTAAATAAGCACTAATTTTTATCATAAAAACAACGAGGAACAACAATAAGGACTCAGATTAAACTAAAAGCATATAAACGTCTCAAACAATAAATCGAATAATCAAATAAGCTCTCAAAAGTTTAATCTAGCAATATAAGCTCACTTTAAACCAAGTAAGCTGATTAGAAGCTTATTTTAACAGAAAATATGAGCTCCTAATAAGACTAAAACAGAATAAGCACAAAAATAAGCTAAATTCGAGCTTATTTTAGCTTATTTTCTTGAAAAGTGTTTAAAAACTTTTAGTAATGAATCAAATTAGCTTGGAGAGCTTATAAGAATCATTTTCTAAACTATTGAGAACTTTTGATGATAATAAGCCGCGGAAATAAGCTCGAAAATTCAGCTTAATGAAAAAGTTACATGAAAAGGAAAAGAAAATGAGAGATTAAACATGAAATAAGCAAACCGAGATATACAACGAACTTCGAATCAATTTTAATACATCATTACATTAAGTTTGCGAAATAAGGAAGATACATTAAGCAGAAAATTAGAAATAAGCTAATACAAGACTAAAATAAGCTAAAAACCTAAAGCTAAAACTAAGAAAAATAAAAGACTAACTCCCCCAAAATTGAAGGGAGCGTGTTATTATATAGGGAGAGAGAAGGGTAAGTTGTGTAAATTGGACCCAATAATCCCTTCATCACAAGCCAATCATTGGCCTTTATTTGTGATGCCTCGGATTGCAGTCTGCCAAAATGTTGATCCACCGGTTAAATATTGCCACGTGTCTATTTTGTATGCTTCATTTCAACGCAAGCACTTTTGTCCGTTTGATCATTTAACACAATTGAGAAATAAAATTGCACAAAAGCATCTCCACGTGGCACAAGTTCATTTGCCTATTTCTTTTTGGTGGGATGGCACGTGATGGACAAGGGAATTAATTTCCTTTGCATGTGACCTGACGTCACAGCCATTATACTCATCAGATTTTTCTTTCATTTTGGACTCTTTGTTGGGCTCAATAATGGGCTTTTGGAATAGTGGCTGGCCCGGCCCATAAAATGGGTTACGGGCTGGCCCAATAAAATCCAAGGGCACCGTTGGACTCGTTTTTCCGTGCTCTTTCCAGTGGCATGCTCGGGGATTTTTCACGGATTTGTCTTGATTTTGAATATTAGGCACTCTTGTTTGCGACGAACCCGTAAATACCGGTTTTTGCAGCGTTTTCAATCCTTTTTACCTGTAAGACATAAAAATACAATACAAACATATTTGCAATATAATTAAGCATATTTTAGCATTTTTAGTCCGTTTTATAGTGATTTACGGGGTATAAAAGATGTATATTTTAGGAAATACCAATTGGTGTGTCATCATTGTTATGATAAGGGGGTTGGTTGTTTTGGACGAGATTGGAGTTCTTTGTACTAAGCATTTATTTTCATGGTCATGACATCCATTCGTCTATAATTTTGTCAGTATCAGAGTTACTAGGGCCTTCATCGGCAAAAGTGACAGTTCTTTTAAGAGATGGTTTAGATTTTTGGTTCTTAGCCCAATCGAGGTTGAGTAATACTTTGTCTTCAAGAAGTTGATAAGCTTGATTCGGTGTCTTATAAAGGAAAATACCACCAGCCGCAGCATTAAGAGTTTATTGGGTAGTTTCGTTAAGGCTTTGATAAAAGATTTTGATGATGTTACCTTTGGACAGATTGTGACCATGGCAGTTTTTGAGCATTCCCTTCATACGGAGCCAAGCATCGGTTAGAGTTTCATTTTCAATTTGTGAAAAGGCTCGGATTTCTCTAAGGATTCGAACGAATAAATCTGGGGGAAAGAATCAGATAATAAAGGCGATGCGAAGTTCATCCCAATTTTCAATGGTTCTTTCGTTGAGTTCATCCAACCATGTTTTTGCTTCACCCGTAAGTGATAAGGGAAACATCATTAGGCGGATGGCTTTATTTTTGGTGTCTCTGTATTTAAACATATCACATATTCTGAGGAATTCATGAACGTGTTTGTGTGGATCATTTTTAATTCTACCATCAAATTGGTTTCCTTTGACAAGAGTCAAGTGGTTACCCTTAATGGAAAATTCGTTTACGGTTTTAGGAATGGTGATTGCGGAACCGCGAGTTAGAGCGACAACACGGTCAGGAGCGCATATTTTTTTATCATCCATGGGATTGTAGTTTTGAAGAGTATCTAGAAAGTGACGGAAATATTTGATGTCAAGAATCAGAGCGTAAACCACTTTTGGATGTTCGGGTGGTCTGTTTCTTTGTTCGAATGGAACTCTCCTGTTTCGTCGATGAAGTCTTCAATTCAGGATGCGTTCAGGTTCAGGTAAAGGTTCAACAAGTTCAGAGTTGGAAGCACGTGTATGCATCCAAGGGAAATATTTTTTTTTTGGTTTAGTTTACTTTGCCAGAAAACTGTGCGACGATTTTGAAAATGAGAGAGTGGTTAAAAAAATTAAGTGATGATTACAGAACAGCTTTTAAATCCCCGAAAATAGCGCCAAAAACTTTGATGTGTTTCAAAAGCTTTAAATTTATAAGACTAGAATTACCGGTGATTAGATGGAAACACATGGGTAAAGTATAACCCACATATGTAGTATAATATTTCAGGTAAGACCACGTCGTCTACAGGGATTTGATTTGTGTTCGAATAATCGTAGTTAAAATAAACTTTAACAATTTTGGAATAGACTGGGTTGGATTCAATCATGAGTAGGATGACTACTCGGATAATTTCATATAATTCCTAAGCAATGGTAATGATTACGATCTCAGATTTGAGGTTGATTAACTTGTAAAAAGGTTTTCTCGTCAAAAAACGTTTTCACAAATTAACTGGTTTAACTTAAGACTTATATTTAGTTAACTCTATCAAATGTGTCACTCAAATAATCCAGTTACTATTATATCAAAACTATTTTTTATCAAATAACATAAGCAGATTTCTCTAACTAAACGATAAAGACCATAGACAGATCTTTCAAACCATATAACATACAAAGGGTCTTTTGACATATACCATATACATACAATCAAAGTTGATAATCAAAGTTGATAAGATAAGACACGATAGGATTTCAATATAAGCTTAGTATTAACAAGATTGCAATTATACCAAACGCTTATTCATTATATTAACTTCACCGAGTAGTCATGAGAGATTTAGCCTCTCATCTCTCATGACTATGGAGTTCATAACAAAATAAAGTAGATAAACAAGAAACATAATATGCTTGGCGTAGGAAAATGGATCAAACTCCACCCTTTATAAGTATCGGATATTACTTAGATCTTTATTTACTAAATACTATGGTGTTGGTTCTTCGTTCTTGATAGATTTCGGTCTTTAACTCAAGATGTTTGAGAGAGAATTGTTTGTTGATTGATTGTGTGTGGAATATGAGAGATGCTTCAAATGGTGTGAAATTCGTCTCTATTTATAGGCCGAGAAGGGGTCAAAGTGCGGCGCACATTATAAAATGTGCGGCGTACTTAGCCTATGTCGGTGGAACTTTAATTAATGCTGTAAGGAAGTGCGGCGCACTTTTGTAGAAAACCGGCGCACTTGGGGTGTAAATGCAGACTTCATTTAATTCCACTTAATTCTATTTAAATCAAAGGGAAGTGCGGCGCACATTTCTGGAAAACCAACGCACTTCTTGGCATTTTCAGCTTTAGTCCTTTCTTTTCTTATAATTTGTCTTTCGATGAGTATAAACACTTGCATTTTGATCTTTTTGAGCTTGGGATGTCTTCAAGTAAACCAACACATATTTCATGCTATTAAGTACCAAAAGTTCACGAGAAATGATAAAATATATACAAATAACGCCGCCGAAAACATGTATAATTTAGGCATTATCAAATCCCTCCACACTTAGCTATTGCTTGCCCTTAAGCAATCAAAGCGAGAAAACAAGATCATTTATCGTGACGTGGAGAAGATTTAGTTTTAAGAAGTGTTTACTAATTTTAATAACTTTTTAGGCATAGACATATAACAGAGCACCACACATAGGGGATGTGTTTTTTTATATTCACACGAGACACTCAGATAGGGTTCTTTGTAAAGACACTTAACTGCACAAACACAATCTAGATAGCTACCATATGCTTGTAAAAGACACATAAACATGCCCGTTGCGGCGTGAGCACTTAGACAAAAATCTCAAAGAGGCAAAACATGATAATGATGAGTGTGAGTAACATGTATTGATTCCATGTGCCAAACTTAAGCCTTATACTCTGAAATTTATTTTTTTTCTTTTCTCCTTTTTTTATACCAAAGACTTGCGATAACTAAGGCTGGCACAAAACTTCATTTGTTGAGCATTTTTCTTCAACTTTGGATACTTCAGCAGAAAAGCACAAAAAGGAAGTGCTTGCAGATACAGGAGTTACGCGGGATTTATTTCACCTCTTATCATACAAATTTGTCTTAAATTAACCTCGCTGCGGTTAGTAAATGATAATCAAGCACAAGTTCTAGAGCTACTAAATTACCGGCTCACTCATATAACTTTATACCAATACCAATGCTCCAGAAAAGGTGACAAATTACAAATACATAGCTGTAACGACGGATGAGACACTTGCAATTACATTCAAACCTTAACTCGAACAAGCTAAAGGTAAAAATTATCTTAGGTATCAAAGGTAGATACCTGAATTCTTTGAGGTTTAATTCTCACAATTTAGTGGACTGGTTTTGTGCTAGTTATAGTGTCAATCTGGTTGGATTTGCCTTACTAAGAGTATATATTTTTTAGTTTTGGAAAGAAAAGCATATATATTAAAGATTTTTCATAAAAATGTGGCTAGATCGCAGGGCAAGCATGGAAGAATATGGTTAATTTTAATTTTTCCTATTTGTCTCCCCTCCACACTTAAGTTGAACATCGCCCTCAATATGAGAACTGATAAATATAAGAAATAGGATAAATTAAGAGAAAACAGTACTTTCCGGGGCATAGAGAAATGTAGCTGCGAGAGAGCTATACTTGAGTAAACACCATAATTTTCCAGGTCTAATCTATATTACCTTCAAAAGAGTAAACAAACAAAACATACAAAAAGAAAAATATTTTTGTTTTTTTAGAAGAGAAAACAGAGGAGGAGGGACTCCTCCACGCTTAGATAAAGCACGGGTTGCCTCCCGAGAAGCGCTTAATTTTTAAGAGAGTCATTAGCTAGACTCGTACTTCAGGAGTTCATTCTTTTAGAAAGAAAGGAGTGATTGCTTCTCTTTGGTCATTATAATCTTCTTCTTCATGATATAGCTTTAGTCGATGGCCGTTAACAATGAACGTTTTTCCATCTTTTCCATATAGTTCAACATACCCGGATGAATATTGGTGTTTTACTACGTATGGTCCTAGCCAACGAGATCTGAGTTTGGGTTGTTTGAATTTATACTTAGAATGAAATAACAGCACCTTGTTTCCATTTTTAATTCTTTTCTCATTTTGAGTTTTTTGTCATGTCAGACTTTGGTGCTTGCTTTGTATAGACGAGAATTTTCATAAGCTTGATGTCTAAGTTCGTCCAGCTCGTTCAACTAAAACATTCTTTTCTCACCAGCGATGATGAGATCTGGATTACATTTTTTAGTGCCCAGTATGCATGGTGTTCGATTTCAAATGGCAGGTGGCAGTTTTTCCGTATATAAGCTTGTATGGTGTATGTAACACCCCCAAAATATGTCGTAGCGGAATGGTAACCGGGGGCATTACTTCATAATACAATAGCACAAGATACAAGAGAACGACCTCTAAATGAGTCGTTTGGAAAGTAATCTCGTTGATTTAATTAAAAAATAACATTTGTCCTAAGTTTTGCATCATAATGAAAGTCTGGAAATAATACAACGAGATTTGATATTTTGAATATACGTAGAAATCCATGAATGTAATCTTGAAAAGTCTAGACTCCAATGCACATCAGTTACGTCAAGCATCTTATTCACCTGAGAAATACATGCTTAAAAGTGTCAACATAAAGTTGGTGAGTTCATAGGTTTATGTAAGTATAAAGGTAGGACCAAAAGAGTATAATGTCTACTGCATCACTCACAATATTATGAAAATTGTTTAGTGACTACTGCTTCACCACAGTATTACAAAAAGTATTTAACAATTAGAGACGTTCAACAAAAGTAGTGTGGACCACAAGATTGCAAAGTGTATGACTATTGTAACACATACAATATCACAAAATGTAATTACGACTACACTAAGCTCATGACACTGACGCTGCGACTTATATGTTTGCAATTTAATGCAATTGATAGCCCCGTGTAGATGTCAACCTGTAACATGTAAATTTGACATGGTATATGTCGGTTAGTTCGGTTCGCCAAAAATAGTAAGAGCTACTCACCCGAACGGGGATGTTAATCCCAAATAGATCTATTTATAACATTCGCGCTTACACCAAGTAATTAACAGTTCATGATAGTGGTCATTGTGGGTTATCACTACTTAGGCACGCTACGTAATTATTGTAAACATTGAAAAGTATTGAACTTGTGTCCAATTGTAAAATTAGCAATGTATCTCGCCTCGAGATTAGTAAATAAGTATGAAAACGAGTATGTAAATGAGTTTGGAATCAATCCGGTAAAGGAGTTTGTAAACGCGTTATGAAAACGAGTTTGTAAATAAATAAGTAAACAAGTTTGTGAATCAGCATGTATTTTCCCCTAAAATAGTTCAAAACAAGTAAAATAGGGTCATGAAACTCACCTCAAGTGAAAGTATCGAATGTAGTAACAATCAACAAAGAATGACGTCACAAATAGCCGGAATGCAACCTAATTAATTATAGGTCTGATAAGTATAATGTACTTGAAATAATTACAACAATGTATTTTATAAATTTATATCACAACCTAATAGTTTTTGTTTAGTTTATAAGTCGAAACAATGTTTATGTTACGTTCGTCATTTAATGTCTATGTATATATACTTGTAAAATGTTACCTTTGTCCGATAAATAATTATTGTCGATAACGCTTGGTTTAATATTTTTATTATTTTTGTAACAGCACTTTATATCTAGTTTAATTAGTTTATAAACATTATATAAGTAATACTATATTATTTCGTATGGTTTTTATAGTCCAAACCGATCCGAAAACACTCGTAAATACTATTTTTATTTCTAAACAGCAAACACATTTTTATAAAAGTGTGCAGGAAATTTTATATAAAATTATCTAGTTTCTATGAAGATTTACTCATTTTAACCCACTTTTAGACCTCGAAACACGCGATTATAAGGTAAAACATCATTCCGAACAACTTTATAGTTTTATACTTAGGCCGGTTCGGACCCGAAAGCCCTCAAATCATAGTTTTAAAATCTGATCAGTAGGTATGTATAACAAAAGCTGTCAAAATAGTTTGTGTCGGTAAACTTCTAAAATTCGTATCTTCTTCGTTTTAAGTCTGTTTTTTGAGTTCTTTATATGTACGGAATCATCTTAAGACATGCTATCATAATATTAAGGTTTTACGTTGCCTCGAAAATCATGTAAAAATAGTAAATTTTAACTATTTTATATATATATATATATATATAAAGAGAGAGAGAGAGAGAGAGAGAGAGAGAGAGAGAGAGAGTAGGGATCCAGTGAGAAGTAATTAAAATAAAAAGTGGTGAGAAGTGATTAAAACAACACATTTGAGATGAAACGACTTGCATTAGATGAATTTTTATTTATTTAGATGCACCAATTAGAGTTTCGAACGTTAAATTAAGTTGCTAGATGGTGCAAAATTGAATTTATAATTTTTGAACACATAAAGAGAACAAAAAAGGAAGAGAAAAAATGAAATGCAATCTAATTATACTTTTCTCTTCTTTTTTGTTCCTCTTTATGTGTCAAAATTATAAAAATCAATTTGCACCATCTACGCAACTAATTAACGTTCGAAACTCTAATTGGTGCATCTAAATAAATAAAAATTCATCTAATGCAAGTCGTTTCATCTCAAATGTGTGGTTTTAATCACTTCTCACCACTTTTTATTTTAATTACTTCTCACTGGATCCCTACTCTCTCTCTCTCTCTCTCTTTATATATATATATATATATATATATATATATAATGTCTCACTTTGTGACTTTTACCATGTTTTTATTATTACAAGTCCACTAGTTTTTCCCATTACAACTTCATTTATATCACTAAAGTCCACTAATTTATATCCATCCTTACTACTTCCATTTTATATTAAAATTTCTAGAACATCAAAATAAATTGTAAAACTATATAAACAAATTTAGGAACTAATATTTCAACAACTAATTAAATGAATTAAACAACACATGTAGTATACCAAAATAAGTATTTTCTCACTATGTATAAATCTTGATTTTCGTGTAAACTTGATATAAATATAAACAAAGTGGTGATTTAACTAGTTATATAAGATGTATATATGTAAGTATTAAAAATGAAAATATGAGAAATGTGTATGAACCTTAAGTGAACGAGGATGATGAAATGAACACAATCTAAAACTAATTTAAACCCTTTTTGTTTGTTAACTAACTTAAACCCTTATAAACACTTGCTAGAATTCAAAGAAAATCTTCTTTGCTTGGCCTTGATGTTTGGCCGGTTATGAAATATAGAGGAAAAGAGTTTTGTGTTGATTTTTATTTGTGAGAAATGAGTGTATTTGTTACCCTTAATTTTATATAAGTCAAACAAGAATGTTATCGGTCTTATTAGTCGTAATTAGTCTTGTTAAGTAATAGGCTAGTCGGGATTAACGTTCTTGGATTGTAATCTAATATTTTCCATGTTTCGAGCTTGAAGCCTAAGATAAGCCAAGCTCGGCCCAAGTTAGAAAGCCCATACGCCATTATGAAGGATTAGGGTATAAATAGGATCCTCTCCACACATGGAGAAGGTGTTGGTTACATTTGTTTCACTTGTATGTGTGTGTAATAATCCACCACTCTTTCTCTCTCTAATCTAATCTTCCAAGTTTCCTTTCTCTATTTTCTAGCTTATGGCTTATTCTTATTGTTGTGAAGTGATAATATTTGGGATAACATTTGGTACCAAAGCCTAGGAGGAATTCATTGTAACCTTTGCCCTTTTTGTGTTATGAATATTTCATTTATAGTCCTTTGACTATTTGACTTTAGTCAATTTATTCATATTTTGTACCGTGTTGACGGTGATGATTTCTATGAGAATTGTGATGAATTGTGGTTTATTGTGATTAATAATCCCTTTTGGAAGGTATTATTGTGTTATTTGTATTACGGGTGGTTTGACTTGTGAATTTTAAGAAATGCCGAAAAACGAGTCAGACACGTCCGTTAATGTCCAAATGAGTTTTGAACGGTGTAAAGTGTAAATATGTCGTGTAAATAAAAGAGGGTGTCTGGTTCATGGGTTTATTTTGATGCATAGATGTTAGTTGTACAAGTTGATCATCGTAAAAATTGATTTTTGGAAACAAAATGAATAAAAGAGGGTGTTTGGTTCATGGGTTGTAAAAAAAGAAAAAAGGGGATTTTGTAGTTTTGATGTTGTGGTCGTGATTGTTGAATAATTTATGATGCTAGAATGCTTATTTTTTTATAGTAGCTTGTATAGCTTATTCGGGCTTATTTTAAGCTATTTCTTGGCTTATTTTGGGCTTATACGCCATGAAAACTTTCCAAATTCACTAGAAAAGTGATTTTGATTATTTTTGTGTTATGGCGTATGTTGTGGACTATTTTTTAGGCTTATAGTAATAACCAAATGCGATACGTAGCTTGTTAGCTTATGTTTAACCTTAATATATGTAATTTTGAGCTTATGGACTCACGACCTAATTAGTCTATTTAAGTCGTGGCTTAATGGGAGGGCTTATTGCAGTCTGGATTATTTTCTACTTATTGGTATAAGCTTATGTATGTAAATGGACTTTGGTTTTAGACTTTGATCGTATTTTGGACTTATAAATATCTTAAAGGACCCTTGTTGGGCCTTAAAGCCCAATAAGCGATATTTAGTCGTTATGAGAGCTTTAACGGACTTTTAAAAGTGAAAATATGTTTACGAAGTGATATTGAGTGATATTTTAGGAAAAATGTTTTAGTAAACGTTAAAGATTGAGATTTTAGAGTTTTGTCAAAAAGTGTCGAATTTATGAAAAGTGTTGAAAATAAGGTTTGAAACCTTGGAAAACGTTGTATGAGCGTACCGGTCATGTCGAAATTTCGTAAAAAGTTTATACTTAGAAATTTTCCTAAAAACATGATTTTTGATTTTAAATAATAAAATATTATTTAATTATTTTATTTATTTAATAAATTAACTAAAAGACGAAAAATATAATTTTTCTCGAAACTTCTCTAAGGTGTCTATTGTGAGTAAACGTTTCATTTTTAACCGTATTATGGTTATTTTGAAGTGACTAAGGTTATCGAATGGACTTGTCGAGATATATTTATAATTGTTAAATATAAATATTTATTTATATTACTTATCTATTTTCTCTAAATAGTATAAGTATGTATTATCGAGTAATGGTATTGATATGAATGTTAGGCTATGTCGTCAACCATCACACCACTAAAATGTTATGAGTAATTGTACAACGCGTCTAAACTCTATGCATCAAATATGAAGATTGTTTTGGAATTGGATGATTAAATTGGGACATTAACTGGACTAGGTTGTGTGCGGGCGTCGTTGCAATTGCTTGTGTGATTGAGATTTGGTTGCTAAAGACTTGCTTGAGGTGAGTTCTCGTAGCCCCACTATTTATTATTTTTCCATTGGGGGAAATGATACTCAAATGTGTTTTGAAATGTTTTGAATTGATTTGTGCGAAATGTAGTTTTTTTTTGGGACAACTTATGTGCTTATGACTGCTATGTGAATATTATGTGTTGTATGATTGTTTGGAGCAGATGGGTACGCCTACCCAGGTTTGTGTGTGGTCCTGTCCTAATTTTAGTGCTCCAACTGGTAGGCCCTTTAGGTGTGTGAGTGACATATGGTTATTGATTAGCGTTGATGCTAAGGTTGTTTGCATATATTAACTGTCATATAGCACTATTGCCCACTGTTGAAATATTGGCACAGGTTTTGGGTTTAGGGTCAAACCTACGAGCTCACCAACATTATTGTTGACGTTTTCAAGTATCATTTTTAGGTGAAGTGAAAGAAGAATAGATTGGTGATTGTGATAGCAGACTTAGAAGTATCCCGAGTGGATTTTCATGTGAAGTCTTGCTTGCTTGTTGTTTGATTCTAGTATTTGAATGTTTTGGACTAAGTTTGGATTATGGACCCCTGTGAGGGCATTTGAATAATTGTAAGAGATTGTGGATTTTAGTTTCGATTTGGGACATCACTCGAGATTGTTCGAGGTTGATGGTCTTCATAGCACTTGAAGTTTATGGATTGTAGTTTTTCTCTATTTTGTATCTTATGTTATGATTGATCATTATGTTGCATTCCTGATTTTCTGCCATTGTCGGGGTGTGACAGATTGGTAATCAAAGCCAAGGTTATAGAGAACTAGGTGGATTGGCCTAGACTATAACCTAAGATCCGTCATTTAGTTACATATAAGATCTATGTACGTAATGTTCTGCTTTTGTTTGCTTTTGTGTGTTCGCGGTTTGGTGCTTTAGTTATGTCAGTCATTGAAATGTGTAAGCTCAATATTGAATATGAATAGGAAAGGATGCGAATATAAGTACGATGACCAACATAGTTATAAGCCTATCACAACTCACTCATACTTAGTAACGTTGTTAACACAAATTAATGTTGACACCGTAGGGTGGTGTTATGTGCATATCTGTATATATAGTAAGATATTCTATATATATGCGAGTCTTCCTGCCTACCTAAAGTTGCCCATGTTCTCCCTCATATAGATAATGCCGCCGAGGATGAGGACCCGAAGTGCTGGCCAGCCTGCTGCCGAATCATTAGGAGGGGGAACGAGTGTACGGGTTGGTAGAGGTGGAAGGGGTAGAAGACCTAGGGAAGGTAATGATGAGCGTGTTGATGATTTGAATGGTCAAGGAAATGACCAAGGAATGCGAGCTAATGGGGGTGTAGAGGGAGTCAATGGGAATGTAGAGGGAGCCAATGGGGGAGCACCCGACTTCTCAACGATCATTGCCCAACAATTGTATAACCTCTTACCCGCCATGCTAGCTCAAGTTAGTAATCGAGAAAATGTTGGAAATCAGATGGTAATGTGGTTAATGAGAACGTTCAGGAGAACATAAGGAATGTGATAGTAAATGGCAACCGGGTAGGATGTTCATATAAGGAGTTCTTACCTTGTAACCCTGAGGAATATGATGGTAAGGAGGTGTTGTAGTTCTTACTCATTGGATTGAGAAAATGGAGTCTGTGCATGATATGAGTGGTTGTAGTATTGACCAAAAAGTGAAATATATTGCTGGTTCATTTATGGGTAAGGCGTTAACGTTGTGGAACTCTCAGATCCGCATGCAAAGCCGAGAAGTTGCTATTAGTATGTCATGGAATGACTTTAAGTTTATGATGATATAAGAGTTTTGTCCTAGTCATGAGATGCAAAAGTTGGAATCTGAGTTATGGAATCACGCCATGGTTGGGGCTGGCCATGCTGTGTATACTGATAGGTTTCATGAGTTGGTTAGGTTAGTCCCGCATTTGGTAACTTCAGAGAGTAGAATGATTGAGAGGTGTGTGTATGGCCTTGCTCTACAGATTCATGAGATGGTGCAACAACGGAGCCAAAGACTATACAGAAGGCTGTACAGATTTCTGGTGCACTGATCGATGTGGCTGTTAGAAATGGATCAATTAAAAAGGTTGAGAAAAGAGGAAATATGGGAGAACCTAGCAAGGATAAGAATGGTAGGGATGATAATAAGAGGACTAGGACTAGGAATGCTTTTGCTACTACTATAAACCCTGTAGGAAGAGAGAATACGAGTACTTAGCCCAAGTGTACCATCTGCAACTCCTACCATGCACCTGGAGGGCCTTGTCGCACATGCTTCAACTAGAACCGCCCGAGTCATTTGGCAAAGGATTGTAGATGTGTGTCGAGGAATGTGAATCCTGTCAATGCTAGAAACCCAACTGTTAGGGCATGTTATGAGTGTGGTAGTACTAACCATGTCAGGTCAGCTTGTCCTAGAATAAATAGGGCATAAGGACCAGAAGAAAATTGTCCAAATCAAGTTGTTGCTAATAACAGAGGTCAGGGTCATAGAAACCAAGGGAACCAGGCTAGGGGTAGGGCATTCATGTTAGGAGCAGAGGAAGCTTGCCAGGATCTAAACATTATGACGGGTACATTTACTTTGAACAATCATTTTGCCACTACCTTATTTAACTATGGTGTCGATTATAGTTTTGTTTCCACTACTTTCATACCTCTGTTAGACTTAGAGCCCAGCGACTTAGGTTTTAGATATGAGATTGAGATAGCTAGCGGGCAGCTAGTAGAGATTGATAAGGTTTTTAAGTGTTGCAAACTAGAAATTTAGGGTCATGTCTTTGACATCAATTTGATACCTTTTGGGCATGGGAGTTTTGATGTGATTATAGGTATGGACTAGTTGTCCAACTGTAAGGCTGAAATAATTTTCCATGAGAAGGTAGTGAGGATACCACTACCGGATGGCAAGGTTCTTAGAGTATTAGGAGAGAGATCGGAAGCAAAAGCGAGATTTTTGATGGGTGTTAAGGCTGGTGATAAGAAACAAGAATAAATTGTCATGGTTAGAGATTTTCTTAAGGTATCCTCAGATGATCTATCTGGATTACCGCCTATTTAGGAAATTGAGTTCGGATTGAGCTAACCTCTAAATCAACGCCGATAGCAAAGTCTCCTTATCATTTGGCACCTTCTGAATTGGAGGAGTTGTCAGGACAACTCAAGGAACTCTAAGACAAAGGTTTCATTCGACCAAGTTCATCGCCTTGGGGAGCGCTGATATTGTTTGTTAAGAAAAAGTATGGTTCTTTTAGGATGTGCATTGATTATAGAGAGTTGAACAAATTGACTGTTAAGAATCGTTATCCGCTTCCTAGAATTGATGATCGATTTGATCAACTGTAAGGGTTGTAGTTTTTCTCGATGATAGATCTTAGGTCTGGATACCATCAGCTGAGAGTGCATGAGAATGACATTCCAAAGACTACGTTTAGAATTCGTTATGGACATTTCGAGTTCACTGTAATGCCCTTTGGTCTGACTAACCCACCAGCAGTATTCATGGATTTAATGAATAGAGTTTGTAGGCCTTATCTTGATAAGTTTGTGATAGTGTTTATAGACGATATCTTAATCTACTCTAACACTCAAGAGGAGCATGTAGAACACTTAAGGTTAGTCTTTTCTTGTGATGGATGTGCACGTTAGGCTTTAGAAAACTAGCCATAAGATATTAAATTGGCATAGACGTCTAGGGAAACGCGAGTGTGTAGAAAGGATACCATCGGTAACAGTCTTCATGCTACACTTACACTAATATGGTTGATCATCTTAAGGATATTTTAATTGGCATTTAAATCTGTCTTAGAGGCCTTGTAATAGTCTTCATACTACCTTACTTGTGCGTTGCCTTAACGAAATATTAAATAAACGGCGGGTTCATGTAATTCGTTCATGACTTAGAAAATATTACACATATCATCACAAGTGTGACAAAGCAACATGATTAGGAGAAGCAATATTTAGAGTAGTACATGATTAAGTAAATACATCTTTTTATCATAAAGTTATCACCAGTAGATTAGATTATATTTAGCTTAATTAGTTAAACAAACCAACCTCTCAAAACTATGATTTTACCTGCTTTCTATAAAATAAAATACAAAAAGAATTTTCTCTCAGCTCCGTAGACCTATGTTAGATCTTGATCGAGCCTTCCCAACCTATTCCCTTAGAGAACAATAACAACCCCCGAGTCTTGCCTATACTACACTACAACGATTAGGTGCACTGCCTAGGGAGTTGTAAAACTTCTTGTTGAAGTCTAACGACAACCGCATCAAGTTTTTGGCGTCGCTGCATGGGGAATAGTTAGGTTTCGACCATTGTTTAACTTAGGTCTACTCGCTTGAATCCTTTTAAGTAAGATCTTTATTTTTAGTATATTAGCTTTCTTGTAATCTATTATTTTCTTTGTGTTATTAGTTTCGTTAATCATTTTAGTGACTCCATGGGAGGCGATATTCCTATCTGTAATATTAGAGATTACTCCAAACCTAGCCACGAGGGCTATAGGAACACCATTGAGCTCCACAAAAGGAACAATGTGGTGCTCTTTGATTCCAATACTCCTCTTTCGGTTGGTGCTAAAACGCATGCTCATTACTTGGAATTCGGTCGAGGATACAGACCACATCTAAGGATTTCTTAAAACTTGTGGACCCACTTGACCTTAATGTGACCAAATAGGGAAGAAAGCATCTGCGTTTATTTCGATTTTACCCTCACGATCAAGCTAGCAAATTGGATGGAACGGTCTTTAAGCATGATCTCCCCACGTGCGGAGGATCTTACTACTCGTTTCCTTGCCTCTATTCTTTCCATCAGGAAGGGACTGGCAAATCTCTGCAATGACTATCCTTATGTTACAACAACATCTAGGCGAGTTTCTTTCTAAAGCCATGGATCGTTTCAAAGGACTTACTCCAAAAAAGTTCCCTCACCTGAAGTGATCTCTGATCAAGTGCAATATTTTACGACCGCATTGGTCGACACCCTGAAAAGAACCGTAGACTATGCCGCTGAAGGCCGACTAAGGAAAATAAGTGCAAAAAAGCCTAGGCCACCATCAAGGAGTTGGCTCGATATAAGGACGAAGGATGGAATGACCCCGTCTTCCCAAAAGAAGAGAGCCTTGACTACAAAAACCCCAACATTGAACAATTATTAGGAGTCATGGAGTGTAAGGTTGATATGCTCATGAAAAACGCAATCTCACTAATAGGAAGGAGTAAAGACGTCTGCGGGATGACGAGCGACATAATGCACCAACTACCACCGAAAACATCTCGCTGGGAGGCTTTCCAAGATCTATTGATGAATTTCATATTCGATCAAGAAGAGAAAGTTAAGCAACTCGAAGAATACATGAGTGTTATTGGAAGTGATTTCATGGAACTCTCTTTAGATGTTATAGTAAAATTAAAGGAAGAAATAAGGATGGAAGAAGATCAAAAAAATCACGAGGTACCCCGACACTGAGGATCTCGAGCCCCTTAATGGTCATAAATTCTCGAAATGTTGATCCCAATAGAATAGATCTTGCTTAGCTTGTATAAGCCTAAGTTGTATTGAATAAATTCAAAACACTATTGATAGAAAACTTTGAAATGTGAATATCAAAGGATATGCGGAATTAGTCAATGATACATATGAAGAAATTTGAGATGAAACAATAATAATAAGAATTCAATATTAAACAGTTTACCAAACTTTCGCCTCAATATTAATACTAAACACTTTAATTGTGTTAGGGTACAAAACCTTGCAAGATTATCGATATCAAAATAATACGATTTCTTGATATCTAACTCATGCCCTATGACTCATTTTATACATCATGGTTTCATTAACTGGCTTTCAATATTTTCCTAAAGTTATCATGATATGCTAACAAAATAACTTATACGTATCTTTTCATAAAAATATCATCTTTTTTTAATATTATCCACATAAGCAATCTTTATCTTTTCTCTGATAAGTCTTTGATCTCTTCTTTGTCAGCATAAACTCTTCCAACAGTTGTAATCTTCAAGCAATTGTAACTTTCACACCAACATCGGTAACTTTTATACCAGCAACACTATCTGTCGTCAGGCATCATTATAAACTACTTAGGAAAGTTTTCTTCAATCTTCTATCAGCAGTCTAGTTACACACTTGCAGTAGTAACAATACTAGAAGTGGTAATTACACTAGTGTGTAATTAGCAGTACTAATATACACTAGCAATAGTAACTTACACTAGCAGTAGTAACTACCAGTACTAACTACTTAGCATATTTTTTTATTAAGATTACTAACAGCACTAATTTATACTTAGCAGCAGTAACTAATACGTTAACAGTCTTAATTTCCATTTAGCAGTAGTAACTTCCAAACAGCATCAAAAGGCTTTTAATCCCAACAATCCTCCCCTAAACTTGATATTTATCTTCAAAATCATCAAGATTCTTCATTAAAAGCTTCATCAATCACAAGGAGGATGCTTCCAAACACTTCATTGTTTCTTGAGTTGATTTGTCATAAGCTTAAGAAGCTGATAACACATTTTATTCAGATGATCAGTTTGAAGCTTCTTGTTCAACATCTTTATAATTGTTGCTGGTGTAAGGGGATATCTCTTCTCAACCAACATAAAGAGATGCATGTCTTGAAACCTCACAAAGTGTACTCCACAGGAATCAAATAATTTCCAAATCAACACTTTGTTTCCTAGTAGATTTCTCCACACCGTATCTTCTACATTATGCTCAAACATGGTCTTTAGATCACCCTATAGTACTCTCTTATATCCCTCTTCTGGTCTTGTAGATCCATGCTTAGCTTTCACCAATTTCCATAGAGTTTCCAAATCTTCTCTGTCAAAATCTCTAAGCATCTGAATCATTGATGAGTACCTTTTTGAACTTCCATTAGCTCTTATAATTTGAAATAGACTAATCTTTCCTTCTTTAACAATCTTCCAATCAACAATGCTTGGAGGTTTAGTAGCTAATGGTATAGCATCAATTGCTACTTCCTCTTCATCAGGAACAACCTTTATAAGCTTTTTCATCTTAGCTTCTTCTTGATCATCATCTATCTTTTGCTTCTTTTCCTTCTCTTGTTCTAGCTCATCACATTCTCTCTTTAAGCTACTTTCTTGTGCCATCTATGCTTCAGCTTTCTTTCACCAAATTAGTATCCTTATCAACAAACATGTTTACCCTTGTCATGGCTTTATCAAATAACATCTGAATTTATGCAAATGACTTGTTCTTCATTGGAACTTTGGCTTATTACCAGCCATGTGTTTTAGTAAAGCTGACATTGTACTTTTATTTTGTGCTTTAGTTGATGGATTGTTACTCTTTTCGTGAGTTTCTTAATGACGGCAAAGTGTTTATTTTTCCTTCTCTAGATTTGTACAAACAATATCTTGCCTTACTCTTCATTGTCAATCTTTTCTTGCTTTTCTTGCTTCAATCTCTCAAGCATTAAACCTATAAGCTCTATCATTGCTTGCACTCTATCCCATGAATGTTGGCTTCTTAAACTTCTTCAGCACCTTCTCTCTTACATCTAGCTTGTTCTTCTTCTTCAGCTTGTAGCTTGAAAGCAAGTTCTTCATCAAGTCTTATTTGTTCTTTCATCTTCAAAGGCTTCTCAGGTTCAATCATCTTAGCTTTGCCTTTATCCTTGATGTTTGAAGGTATTGGTGTTAGTGTTGTTCTTGTTGTAGATTCCATAGGTTTCTAAACTGAAGCTTTAGCCTTTGGGTATTGTTGAGGGTGTGTGATAGTTGTACTTTGCACTGGCTCTTGGTACCACACCTTAGGTTTAGCAATCTCAATTCAACCAATGCTTTGAGCCAAATTTGAGATCAACTTTAGTAGTTATTGTTGCGCATCCACTAACTATTTCTTCAACAACTTTTTCACTTTGCTCTGCAACAAACACTTCTTCACCATTAAAAACATCTGTATCAAACATTTGAGCATCATCATACCTCCCCTGAGTTTCATCAACCAATGTAACTTCTGCATCTTGGTCAATGTCAGTAATTTTCCTCCCCTGTTTGGATGCATCCTCCTGATCACCCAAACCTTCATCTTCAGAGGAAACAACTTGTGCATATCTACTAATCTTGAATAATCTTTTCATCCCTGGAGTTTTTGAATTCTTTTTCTTTTCAAGCTTCTTGACTCTTTTCTTCAAACTAGCAATCTCCTTTGCTTGAGTAGTCTTTGTTATCTCTAAGTCAAGAACTCTATCAGACAGTTTGGTACAAAGGTCCATCAATTCCTTAAGTGTCAATCTGTCCTCCCCACTTCCAAGTGTGTTAACTCTTGAGAGAGGTGGGTCATTGGACTGTGTAGGTACATTTTCCTCAGTGGTAGCCTCATCTGCTATAGGCTCTATAGGACCACTGGATTAAGGAATCTCAATGTCTTTTCTCTATTTTCTCCTAGATTTTTTCTTCTGAGGTTGTGATGTTGATGGTTGAACGATGGGTGTGTGTGGGGATCAGTTGGCATAGCTGAACCTCCACCTATTTCTTTTTGAGCTTGAACCATCATGGTTGGAAATAAGGGTGTAACTATTCCAGAGAATCCTTTCCCAACCCTTTTCATATTACCAAATACCTTCTTTGTGTGAGAGGGTGTAACAAATTTTTTATCATGAGTAGACATATCACCAACTTGTTTATCCAGAAAGACTTGCACAAACTTTAGATACATTAGAAACTTGACACTACTATCTACATTCTTCACCATACTTTCAAAGATATACTTAGAAAAGTTGAATTTCTGGTTTGTGGCTAAGTAGATTATTGTAGAGGCCATAGTGCTACTAAATTCGTTCCATGCAGTAGACTTAGCACTTAGGCATTGCAGAATAGTATGAATCAAAAACTTCCATTGAGGAGAAAAGAAAGCCTTGTAAAATGTAAGTTTCTAAGAAGGTTTTTCATGACCCCATATGTGTAAGCTGCTCAAATAGTGCCATTGAGTAGACATATCAGTTACCTTCAGCATCTTCCAGTTGAAGATCTATCCTTATTATAGATTTAGTGATGATCACCTTCTTCTTATCCATTAGGGCGTGCAACTGAACGTCTCCATTAATAGTTTTCACCTTTGAAGTTAGAAAAACCCAAAAACTGCTCGATACATGAAGTATAGATTGTAGGGAATAAGCCGTTAACGCATATTTAATAGGATTCGTATTCAAGAAATCCACAATTTTCTCAAACCCTTCACTTTCAGTGGGTTTAGCCAAGAACGCGACCATGTTGTGTGAATCAACAAACTTTAAAGCAGACATTGTGATGGGTTTTGATAATAAATGATGAAATTGAGTTAGGGTTTATGATTAGAGAGTTTATGAAAGATTAAAATTCGATTATAATGATTGAATGAAAAAACAGTAGTAAGTTTATGCTTGCAGCATTAACTTTGAATCACATCATTAACTCAAATTCCTTTCTAATTCTCTCTTAATTCTTTTAGCTTACAATTCTCTCTGTCTGTTTTTGATTTCTCTTAATTCTTTTAGCTCACAATTCTCTCTGTCTGTTTTTGTCACACATCTCTCTTTTTTGTTTTTTAACTCACAACTTCTCTCAATTATTTTTCTCACTAAATCACTCTGTCTGTTTTTATCACACATCTCTCTTTCTGTTTTTATTCTTATAAATTCTCTTATTTCTTTTTTTTCAATCATTTTCTTAATCAAGGACTTTTAAGATTTAACTTTCAATTACTTGCAATTTGATATTGAAATCTACTTACATCATAATGCTTTTGTAAGCACACAAATATGCAACATTCTTATCCGTATGACTTCTTGATCTTATTTAATTAGCTTCTTTTTTTAGAATCTCTGGATAAAGTGATGTCTAATCTCAATGTGATTTTTTTTGAATAAAAAACAGGAACTATGCATATAGTACTCTCATTATCAATATAGATCTTTGTATGCATAAAGTTATACCCATAATCCAGCAATTGATTTTGAATCCAAAGCACTTGGCTACAGCAACTTGAAGCAGCTACATATTCAGCCTCTGTTGTGGAATTAGCAACCACAGTATGCTTCTTGCACTGCCATAAAATTAATCTACACCCTAGGAATTGAGAACCTTCTAATTGTGGATTCCTTCTACGTTTTATCCTGTATTGTCATGTCACAGTATATGCCACCAAATCAAAAGGTGAATCCTTAGGATACCCAAGGCCTAATTTTGGTTGACCTTTAAGATATCTAAAAATTCTTTTCACAGTATGAAAATGTGACACTTTAAGGTTAACTTAGAATCTGGCACATACATATACATCAAACATTAATCCGGTCTTAAAGAAGTAAGTTATATCAATGAGCCAATCATTGATCTATACATGTGTTTATCTACATCTTCACCATCTGCATATTTGAGCAAAGGCTTATGGGTTTTCATGGGTGTGTTTGTGTTTTTCATCAATTAACAGCTTAATTTTTTTTTTTTTTATTTTTTTCAAATCTCAGTCAAATATTATATTGGCTTATATAAATAGACAATCTTCCTTCTTGGCTCACTTGCTGCTCATAGAATTAGTATGAGTTCCCATATACCAATTGAACTCTTTGAAACTTCTTATGGATCATCTTCCTTAAACTTTGTGCATAAACTTCTTATTTGTTGACACCAAATTGATATATCTACATACCTGTAATACAGAATATACCTTGGTCCTGATTGATAAACAAAGTTTTGTCTATCTGGCCTATCTGAACACACATTTTCTAACTAAAATAAGTGGAACCAAGGGTTCATACACAAGTCTCTGGGAGCTGATGCAATCCAATAAAGTACATTTTCTACTTTTGTAAACTCTGTCAGGGAAGTTTGGTCTTCAAATCTTGGGGTTTGACAAACATTGACTCCTCTTCAATCTACCTTAAAGAAAAACACTCTTGACATCCATTGGTAGCCCGCAAAGTTTAAATGAGGCATAGGGCTTGAGAATAGCCTAATTGCTTAATTCTGGCTACAGGGGTAAAAACTTCATCATAGTCAATCCTTTTTCTATTGTGTGTACTCTTGAGAAACAATCTTGCTTGGTTCTTTATCAATTGCCTCTTCATCCTTCTTGTTCCTAGTAAACCCATTTAATGCCTATTGTGCCCTTTTGCCATTTGGTAAAATACACATAGGGTATAAACCTTTTTTTTTTGAATTGTAGAAGCTTATCATGAATAAGCTTGTTATCCAACTTGGATTTCTTCAATGCTTGGATTACACTTTCTTGGGTTCTTTCTGTGATAAAAAGCACAAGCAATCAAGCAATTTTGATTGTCTTTATGGTTTGTTCTTGCCTAAAATTGAGCATAAACAAACCAGGTTCTTTCAAATTCTTTGTCATTCTTTAATGTTTGTGGTAGCTGAATTCAAGTCTTCAACTAATTTGTTCAAAGTGGGATGATCTTTGTGTTTTCTTGTAGTTGGAATAGGATTGAAAAGCATAAATGCATCTAAATTGTTCATGTCTACCTCTGCACCTACATCTTTATCATCATCTGAATAAACAATATCTTCTAATTCATGCATATTTAGATCATTTGGAAGTTCAATGCTAGTTTTTGGATCAACAGCATTAACTTATGTGCCAGCAGCATTAATAATTAAACTAATAGCATTAACATTGTTAGTGCTGTTTCCATCACTAGCAGTATTAATATTATTAGTGCTGTTAATTTTTATCATCCTTCTCTTGATTAATTCTTGGCTCCTCTTTGTACTTGGATCCCTAACTATCTTTCCCCTATAAGTTAGATTTCCTCTTTATTCATTGGATCTTCCAGCTTCCATTCTTTTCTCCTCCCTTGATGTTGAATCCTGCATCAGGAGAATGTTCAATACAGGAAACATAAATAGTAGGACTAACTGTCAAGGCATACCTTATGGGGTTAGCATTCAGGAAGTCTACTATCTCAGTAAATTCAACATTCTCCGTAGATTTTTCCAAGTAAGCAACCATATTATATAAGTCAACAAATTTTAATCTCGCCATTGATGTCGAATTGTTTTTAGAATCGGCAATGAAATTGAATTAGGGTTTGTGAATTGAGAGTATTAGAATGATTAAGAACGATTATGGTGTGATCGAATGCGCTTAAATAGGTAATAAAGGTAACCTACAAGCGAATTATCCATTTTATAGACCAAAAATACCCTCAACAGTGGTAACTCCAACGGTAACCTAACAGTAGTAAGTTAGCCTGGCAGCACTAACTTTTACCCAACAGTACTAACTTTCACCTAACAGTACTAAGTTTCGCCCAGCAGTACTAAGTAATGCCCAGCAGCATTACTTAAGGGGTCTTATTGTGAGGCTTGATAATTAACACCCTATTTTGGACATAACAAGCAGTATTAACTGCTTCAGCCCAGAAAGTTGTTGGCAATTTTGAATCAGCTAGTATAGTCCTAGCAGCCTATATTAGTGTCCTATTTTTCCTTTTTGCTACTCTATTTTGTTGTGGAGTCCTAGCAACACTTTCACCCTAAGGTCTATTAGATTTTCTATGCTTGTTATAAATGTTTTAAGGATTTCACTAGTTTCATCCTTAGTGGCTAAAAAGAAAACCCAACTAAACCTACTAAAATTATCTATGACAACTAGGTTGTACATCTTTTTCATTAAACTCTTTACAAATGTTGGGCCACACAAATCCATGTGCAACATTTGTAATGGTTGGCTGATTGAACTGACAGTTTTGGTCTTACAAGAAGCTTTGTGTTGCTTTCCCTTGTGACAAGCAACATAGGTTTGATTAATTTCAAAAAGTTTTGAAGGTAAACCTCTTACAAGGTTTCCCCTTACCAGTTTATTCATTGTTTTGAAATTTACATATCCAAGCCTCCTATGCCAAAGATTAGATTCATCTGGTGTGGCTTTTGTAAAGAGACAATTTGAGGAAAAACATTCTTTAAATCAACATTGTACATGTTATCCTTTCTAGGAACTTTAAGCAAAACATGACTTTCATCAGTTAACTTAAAGTCTGGAGACAGAACAACACATATGCAATATCATATAAAAGAAACACTTTCTTTCTTATCACATTTTGTGAGACGATATAAATGAGGTTAAAATTAGTTCCTTACGAAATTTACACATCTTCAAAGTCCAATTTACCAATTCTTATTTTACCTTTCTCAGTAATTTTCCCTCCTTTGGAGTTTCCTCTAAAGGCAACAAATCCTTCATCAATTTCTTCATAATCTGTAAGATAGGATCTGTTTCTTGTCATGTGCCTAGAGCATCCACTGTCAATCACTCCTTTATCCTTCAAATCTTGTTGTGGATTTCCATGCACTTATGAGTATGAAATTAGGTGTCATTTGGGGTCCCATGCCATTACTGACTTGGTTCTGAGCCTTGGTGCATAACATAGTTAAATCTTTTAAAGGAACTTGATGCACCATTGTTTCATGGTGATCTTGGTCTTATGACTTCATTTTGGGTCTCATAAACCCAACTTGCTGAGGCCCCTTATCAGACATTTCCCTTGTTTCCATAACAGCTTCTTAGTAAAGATTTTGGCATAGCAAATATTAACCATACTGCAATTTCGGCCTAGAAGCATTAACATTTTTTATCATTATCAATATTAAACCCTCTTATTAAAATTACTGTTATTAGTTGCTGTTATTTTGTTAAAAGCCCTTCTAGCAGTTGAATATGCATTATTAATTAACCATTTCATGGTCCTGATTTATTCACTGCTGTTCTGGTTAAACATTATTTTAACGGGTCTAGCAGCTTTAAGTGATATTGGGCAGACTAGTTAAGGTATGTTCTTGGTACCATGCTCCTTTTAGACCAGGTGTAAGTAAATTTAGAGAAATTCTGTTTGTTCACCCTTTGAACATTGGTCCACACTGGTTTTTCAAACCTTTGATTATTATACCCAGTATTGCAATTTCCTTAATGTTCAAAACTACACACACATGAACAAAGCTTTGTTGAAATCTCAAAATCATTTCCTAATTTTTAAGACATCTATTGGTTCTAATTACTATTGTTCCCTCTAGGACTGGATGTGTTTTGCATTATTTTATCAACTAATATTTTTTAGGAGATTTTACTTGCCTCAGTAGACTTATACAAAGGTTATCTTAGCATAACTAGGTTTATTAAACATCTACAACAGTTTTAATCTTTGGCACATCTTTCTTACTACTTTCAGACACCACATCCTCAAATAATTGAGGGCTCTATTTTCTTCCTAGCATTCTTAGAACTAAAAAGAAATCACGTTCATTAGTCTCAACAATAGGCTTTTCAACTACAGACTCACTAGCAGGCTTATTCACTTCAACAAAATCATCTAGTCTAGGATAAACTAAATCATGCTTAGGTGGCATAAAATTCCTAGTATTATGTGGTAGGAAGTATTTTTAACCCTTAATCCTGTTTTATACTTATCCATTATTTGTCTGTCTAGAAGTTCACTTAGGCTTTTTGATGAATTTTCAAATTTTTGTACTGTAAGTTGAACCTTATATTTTTCTTTTGTAACTAATTCTAAATTCCTTTTAAGCTCTGCAATATCTAAATCTCTTAAATAAACTTCACGTTTTAAGAGTTTTATATCTTCCTCATACACAGACTCATTTTTCTTAAAGACTACCAGTCTAGCTTCTATAGATTCTAAACTAGTTTTATAAGAGACAACACTTTCCCTAGCTGTTCTTAAGTCTTTAAACTAATTGTATCATTTTGTTCTTTTAGACCTTTTACACATTCTAAACAAGATGAACAACAATTTGAGCCATTAGATAGCTCAGAGTTTGTAGAAGAATTTGAACTTGTTGAAGAATAAGCCATGAGAGCAAAATTGGTTGGACCTTCTTCTTCTTGGTCACTCCAATCATAGCCAAAGCAATCACACTGAGCCCTAAAGCATTTGAAGGGGTTTCTTTAATTGCACAGTTCTTTCTTGTAGTGGTCCTTTGTTCCTGCTTCTCTTTATTTCTTGCTGTCTTGATTCCTGGGTGCCTTGCACTCCCTTGCAAAGTGTCCTTTTTGGAGAGGCCACCAACACCACCGGGTGGGGAGGCAGTTGAAACATCCACCTTGGACTTGTACATACCCAAGATTATTTCTTTGTTGTTCTCTGTACAGCTTACTTCTAGTTTATTTCTTCAGGAATCTTTTTGCTCTTATAGTTAGCATAGCAATGTTCCACCTCAATTCCATCTCTTCTAGATCATCAGAATCAATTTGTTAAAGATCTTCATTATCAAGCTATAGAATACTTGGTTGGCTAGCAAAGAAGGAATAAATCATAGCATTAATAAAATTTTCACCAGATTTTGAGCTATCAGCAGCACCCTGAGTGCTAGCAGTATTAACACCCTGAGCAGTATTAACTGCTCCAGATGCATTGTTAGTGCTGCTAGTAGATAGAAAGGCTACATTGTGTGAGTTAGTGGTTGAGTTAGATGTCCCCTTGACCTCTGATTCATAAGCCTTCAGGTTGTTGAAGAGGTCATCCAAACTTAATGTTTCAATTTCTGGTTTGTTCCTCCACACAATAGTATGCATGGTCCATTCTTGTGACAGACTTCTCAAGAACTTCTGATTGATGTCTTCTTGAGAGATAACTTCACCATGCATCTCCAGTTGACTAATTAGCTTTTGAAGCCTTTCATAGGTTTGCTCAATCACTTATGTGCTAGATGCAGCAAAGTTTTCATATTGCTGCTTCAGAAGATTTTTCTGAGTTTTCTTTGTAGCAGTATTACCTCCAAATCTGTTCTCAATAGCCTGCATCAGTGACTTAGCATCCTTGTATGTGTTGAACTTTAATTGATGCTCATTAGGTAAGGCCATCAACAAAGTGCTTCTTGCCTTCAACTCTGCCCTTCTTTGTGCCTTCTCTTCAACAGTTGTAGGAGGGATAGCAGTCTCCTTACCATCAACAAGTTTTGTTACTATGGGTGCATTACCATTTTCTATGATCTCCCATAGAGTGTAATCAATGCACTATAGGTACTGCTCCATCCTCATCTTCCAGAGATCATACTCACCAGGTTGGAGTATGGGTAGCTTTTTTTTTTCGATGGTGTTAGTAGGTTTGGAGAATCCATAGCCTCTTGAAAAAGTAGATCTTGTGTGTAGTAGAATTTCTCGGCATTATTCAAAGCTTCTCACAAGCTCTGATACCACTTGTTGATCCTAATATAATAGATCTTGCTTAGCTTGTATAAGCTTAAGTTGTATTGAATAAATTCAAAACAACTATGACAGAAAATTTGATTATTAATATCAAAGACTATGCGAAATCTAGTCAATGATACTAAGAAAAATTTCAATGAAACAGTAATAACAAACAGTTTATTAAACTTTCAGCCTCAATATAAAACGAACACTCTTAATAGTGTTAGGGTTTACAAAACCTTGAAGCTACGAATAACACTATAAACTTTGATATGATTTGATACGATTTTTGGTACATTAAACTCTATACCTTAGGACATCCTTTTATACACCAAGGAGTCCTAACAGGCTTACAATATTTTCCTAAATTATCATAATCTTCTAAACAAATAACTTATATGTTTATTTACAATAATATCTATACTTATCCGTAGTAATCTTGATATGCAATCTTATCTTTTTCCTATCTCTTTGTCTTTATCCTTTCTAACAGTAGAACTCTTCTAGCAGTTATATTCTTTAGCAGTTGTAACCAGCTGCATTAAATTTTATACCAGCAGCACTACCTTAGCAGAATTGTAGAAAACGTAGAGGGGGGTGAATACGTTTCTGATTAAAATCTAAAAACGTTTGTATCAAATCCCCGATTAATCGCGACGTAATATGAAAAGTACCAAATATGATTTATGACTATATGGATAGCATAGAATAACCATGTAGTCACAACATAATTATTAAAAAATCTAATCACAATACAATTACATAGCATTAAAATATAATAGAGAGCGTTAATATAATAGAGAGCAAACCGACACGATGATTATACAGTGTTCAGTCACGGAGCCTCTTCTTCCGCTCTACTCCTACTCCCCGGTACAACTCGAGAGTTACTTCAGATTAAGTGTAAAATTCCACACATCCGTTTGCTTACCTTAAAATAACCCATTTAAACCAAAACGGACCAAATATTTTAGCAAAATTAGCTTGTATTTGTGTTTTTTGTGTGCAGTACGGATATTCAGAAATCACAAGAAAAAGAAGAAGTCAAAAACGTGAAGCACCGAACAGAGAATCAGAATGAGTTCAATAAGAGCCAATGATTCAAGCTAAAGCCAGAAAAAAGTCAAGACTCAGTCAAATCCAGTCAAAGATAGTCTAATAAAAAGTCAACAACATCCCAATCCTATAGCCCACTTTACCTTTATTACACCCCAAGGGCTTTAACTTGTTAATTCCGAAAGTTATTTATAATTGAAATAGGGAATAGGGAAGATCAGGACCATTTGTGTAATATCAAACTTATAACATTTTTAACTGTCTCAATTTGGGGCGCCAACACTTTTTACTATTCTCCGTCTCCCGTTTCATCCAACCAAGGGTAATCAAAGGGGTTTTCAAAATTAAAGGTGATTAGGTAATTCTTTGACTCTCTAAACACAAATGAAGGACAATATGGAGTCTTGATCAGGTTTACTTAACCTCTCCCAATCAAAGGACACGTCAACTATGGTGAAAGCACAATGGAATGTGGGTTTTTGTGCTAAAACACTCATAAAAGAAGCACAATGTCACATCAAAGGAATGCCAGCCTGGCAATCCTTAGGTGTCCACAATTTGATCAAACGGCCACAAATGATGCTCAAATGATTGAAGAAATGATTGGTTGAGATTGAAAGTTGGAGGGCAAGGCAAGAGGCTAGAAGGATCTAAGGCAGGCTATAAATAGGCCTCACCTTTCACACACGCAGGAATCTAGTTTTTTTTAGTAGCTTTTTAGTGTAGCTTAAAATTTCCTTTAGCTTATGTAATTTCTCTTTTTAAGTAATGTAATCAATTTAATATTAATGAAACTCAGTCTTATTTTGTTATAAACTCTCTTGTTCAACTCATACACTTTTCTTTCTTTTTAAACTATTAAACAAATGTCATTAAGCTCTCATAAGCTACTCATAAGCTATCAAGAGTCTCTAAGCTCTTGATTAGAGTTTTATCAGCCTTAATCTTACCTTAACAATTAAATCAGTTTTTAAATTCTATATATTACCTTTACATTTGGATTAAAAAGCTTATGGAAGGGGGATCTAAAATGGAAGGATTCCCAAGGACTTTACCCTAACTTATCTAATAAGCTAGGGAGCTTGTAGTTGCCTTTATTGGGGAAACCTTTTGTTTAGCTAAAGGTTCAAGTAAGTTTTCATTTACTTTTCATAATTTCAATTCTAGCTTTAAATAGTGATCTCATTGCTTTCTATATTTAGATCTGCTTATTTGCTTATTCTCTTTACTTATTAGTGCTTATTTGAGTTTTATCTAGCTAAATCATCATAGTTGTTTATCTGTTTTCAATTTTCTTAGTTTAAATCATAGATTTTCATATAATTGTCTTAAAAACCTCTAAAAAACCAAAAATATAGTAAAATAGCTTAAGTCTTAGATTATTGCTTATTTAGTTGTTAAGTCATGCTTATTAAAGTAGTTTTAATCTGTTAATTGTCTGGTATTAAGCACTTGTTTACTAGATTTCAAATTTAGTAGCTTAATCATAACTGTCTTAGTCTTAAAGGGGTGTTTGGTTTAAGCTATTTTGACCTCCCAAAGTCAAAGTGAGTTTTTGAAATTGTTTAAGTCAGCTTAGATTTCATTTAAAATCATTAGGCAAAGAGTTTTCAAAAGTTAATTTTCATTTTTCAAAAAGTTATGGCTTATTATAATGGTTCCAGCACCAGGGCATTTTGTCTTAGACTTTTGGCTGTGGAAATTTTGATTTAAGCCCTCTAAGGCTTAGAACTTATTTGCACTTTGTTTAAACACTCTAGTAGAGTGTGTAAAAGTGCAGGATTTCCCTTAGGAAGCCTGCACTTTTGAGTTGCACTTGTGCAAAGTGCACCAGTATTAACTAAAAAGTTAGTACTGCTGTCACAGTTTGTACTGCTACCTTTGGCTTAATTTTTAGTTGAGTAAAAGTAGGATTTAGGATCTTAGATTCAAGTAATATTAAGTCTAGTTACAGCTTATTATAAATTTAATCTTAGTTTACATTTTCTAGCTTATTTTCCTAGCTTAATTTAGCTGTCAAAGTCAGTAAAACTCTGAAAACACCAAAAACAGTAGGTTAATTAAGTAGATCATTATTTTGTTAATTTTAGCTTATGATCCTAGTTTTTACAGCTTAAATAGATAGAATATAAGTAGTTTAATAAGTCCTTAAAGTTTTAGAGTCCAGTGTAGCTTTTTAAGGACTTTAGCTTATTTGGATTTTTGCTTATTGCTTTGGGTTTCTGAGTTTGCTTAGTTCATGCTCAATTTTAGTTGCTTAAAAGTACTTCTAGGTTAGATTTCTTTGCATTTTTAGATTAAGCAAATCATCAGCTATCTAGATCATTTTACCTTTTTAGAATTGAGCTTAATTTGAGCATTTTATAGCTGATTTAGTAAAACATAGTCCAAACCCCTAGTTTCTGTAACAGCTTATTGAGAAGCTCTTTTAGAGCTTATCTTTGAGTTTCAGACCATAGTGCTTTTGTTAAAGTTGTTCCCCCTAGCTTATTTTATAAATTTGCTTCTTTAAGTTTTTGCTGAAAAGCACTTTTAATTTCAACTTATCTTTAAGCCTAAAATGGACTTTGTTTGAAGTCGGGTTAGGTCCTCAGGGATTAGTTTTGTAATTTTTAGTTTTTAATTGTTTCTCAGTTAGTTCTTCATCAGTTAGTATCTTTGCTCCGTTAGTCCCTCTAGTATTGGCATAATCAGTCCTTAGTTAAGTCTTTTGTTAAGTTTTAATTAGTTTTAATATTTTAATTAATAATTAGGGTTTAGTTTTAATTAGTTTAATTAGACTTTTATAAAAAGATAAAAATTAGGGCTTTTATTTTTATAAAATTTCTGCACACTTTCTTTATTTAGTGTAATTTTTATAAAATTTTTAGGACTTTATTTTTAATAGTTTTATTATTTTTATAGTTTTTAATTAGTTTAAATTTTAGAAAATTCATATCTTTTAAACTAAAAAGCCAAAAATAGTAATTTCTGTTTCTAAAATTTTCTTTTGTCATATCTTAGGTTTATAAATTTAGTTTACATTTTTAGGGATTAAAATTAGTTTACTTGCTTAATAGTCGCGTTTTATTTGTTTTCCGTATTTGATTAATTGTCCATTTTTTTAGTAGTCATAGCTTTCCAAATCAAATATCTTTGCTTAATTCAAATCAGAATCCGGACTTAAACGAGGTTTCAATTTCACTAGTCATTGGGGATAACGACCCGGGTGATCATAGTGGCGTTTTATTTGTTTCCCGTTTTCCTTTTTAAATTTTTTAATTGCTTTTAATTGCTTTTAATAGTTCAATTTTTTTTATTATAGTCTTATTTGGTAGATTTAGAGATTCATCAAATATTTTTATTTGCTTATTTAAAATCATAATCCAAGCTTAATCGAAGTTTTGTGATTGAAGACCCTCATTAGTTCAAATGTAGGACCCACCTTTTCAAATTTTTTAAAAACTGTTGCGTTTTGATTATATTTAAATAAAATATTCCTGCGTTTTGTCCAAATTGCATTTTGCCTGATTGTTAGTTGCCTTTTGCGTATTGCCTTTGCGTTTTGTCTAATTTTTATTAAAATATTCTTTGCATTTTGGGGTGTTGCGTTTTGTATGCATTGCGTTTTGCCTATTGCGTTTTGAACTTTCTAATAAAATTAGTCTCTGCGTTTTGGCTTTTACATGTTCTGCCTTTTATGTGATATGTTTTCCCAGCTGCGTTTTGTCATGTCATCTGAGTTTTGGTCATTGTGTATCGGTCACTGAGTTTTTGTTCACTGTCATGAGTGCATCGTGACTTAAGTGTTGTACATCTCGGTTGACTATCACTTAAAATATGATCAATGTGTCTATCTTGACTTGGACTAATGTCTATGTCTATCTAACCCTTAAGCATGTGCTCTTATCTAACATCACCTCTCTGTATGTATGTCTTCGTTGATGCATGTGTGCAGTTACAATGGCTGATGCAAATATCAATGCTCCTGTGGTTCTAGTTGTTGCTGCTTCTCTACCTACTCATTTTGATGAGCAAATCTTACCTCGTAACAAATGGGTCCCAGTGGGAAAAAGTAATTATTTCTTGGATGTGGAACTCAAGCTAATCCCATATTTAAGATAGCTATGGACATCTTGAAGAACACCAACTTCTTTAAAGCTTTCACCGCTTCCTCCACCATTCCATCCATTTACATCCAGCAGTTCTGGGACAGCATCAGATTTGACAAAGACAAAGGATACAGCTATCAGCTGGATGAACAATGTGTTATCTACCAAAGTACTCTAGAGATGCCTTCATGTACCAGACAACAACAATTTCACACCTTCACTAAATGCTAACACTATAATCTCCTTTGTCAATGAACTGGGTTACCCAAATGTTGTCAGAACCTTATCTGGAGTCGTAACAAATGACATGTACCAGCCGTGGAGGGCACTCGCCACTATCATCAATCTTTGCCTCACGGGAAAAACTTTAGCATTTGAAAGACCGAAAGCTCTAGTGTTGCAGATCTTGTGGGGTGTTGTCAACAGGGCAAACATCGATTATGCTAAAAGGATATGGGAAGAATTTACTCAGTGTATCCACTCATTCATAGAAGGACAAGTGAATTGGTCTTGTAGGGGGGGTAAGAGAAAGTTAAGCCACTTGAGATTTGAGTGTCCATTTCACTAAGTATGAATCATCAATACTCCAGAGCCTAAACAAGTTCCACAAAAGACCAGGTTCTCCACTCCACCTGCCTTATAGGTGTGGCTTTGGGATACCTGAAGTTTCATTCAAGAGCACAAGAGAGTAAGGTTTGGGTGGTAATTTTAAGTAATTATATCTGAGAAACATTCAATCTGCTACCTTTACCCTGGATTATGTGGCAAAGGTTGTAAGTACCAGCGGTAATCTCCCAGAGAAGTTGTCCGTGACCGATAAAGCACCAGCTCCCAAACAACAAAGGGGCAAAAACCAAAAACACCAGGAAAACCAAAGCCGCAATCAAACTCTTTCATCCACAAACCCGAAACTGCACTTGCTAGCTATGAAAAGAAAAGAAAAGTTGGGTATGCGACACCATGAAGCCCCATTACAGCCAAAGAGATCAACAAGCTTGGTAAGGTGGGAAGAAAGCGAACCTCGTAAGAGCTCTCAACAGTGGGTTAGATGAGTTCATAGATGATGGTGTTCCTGCAGATGAACCCAGGTTGAAGATGAAGAGGCCGATATTATGCAAAAGATTATGGAAGAAAGCTTAAAGGATGCTTACCCAGCACCTTTGGGTCCACTTCCACCGGTGGTGATCAAAGAACCTGAACCTGGAAAATTTCAACTACTTCCAAAGGTACAGGGAAAGGGGAAAGATAAAGTCAGTGAGGAACAAGCTGGTCAAGTTCTACTCAACCTTCAGACTCAAAAGAAAAAGAACCTTGCTAAACAGTTCATCTTTCAGAGGGGCACTCCGGCCACAGCAGAACCCTCTGGTCTCGTTGAATCTTCGTCATTATATGCGGAACTGTTCTATCTGACAATGAGATGGATTATGGGGAGGAAGTGTTCGGAGTTAAAGTAAGAAGCTCAGAAAAGAAGGCAGGGTGGTACCAAAACGGGTGATGCTGGCCATGTTCAGACACCAAAGTCATGTGGTTCACGCTAGACCAAATGTGCATCACATGGACTTGGGGATCGCTGAAGCCCCATCACAACCTAACACAGAGAAAATGGATGAAGAATTAACTGTCACAACTTATCTAAAGGTTCAAGAGAACCTTAAACTCACAACTGATAGGTGATGTGAGATTGAGGAACCTGCAAGCTCGTTGCAACCCTGTTTCTTGCAAAACCTCGGGGACAAGGAAATTAGTTAACTAATCAGGTCCTTGCGGAGAAGTCACAGGAAGATGAACCTAAAAAAGACCAACATGAACGGAAGATCAATCTATTATCATGGTTCCCATAATCAGGCACCTCGTCAGTTCCTCTATGACATTCTTAGTTATTGATCTCACTATCTTTCAACCAGCCTTCATAACGGTTCAAAGCTTCACTACCACCATCAATGCAACAAAGACAATAACACAACAACTATTCCACACTACCACCTTCAACCACAACTAGGCATTCAAATCGATCATATTTAGCAGATGGTGTGCTGGATGAAGTATGCGGATCAGGTGGACGCAAATAAAGGCCTGGAGGAAAGGTTAGACAAAGCAAGGGAAAGGATCTCCACCAATGGAGACTCAGAATTATCTAGAATGTCAATGATTAGATAGTGAAATATATAAATCTGCAAGAGATGACTAAAAAATCAAAGAAACGGTGAAAGAGGCGTTACCGCATCAGTTCAGTATGCAATGAGAGCCCTCTTTTTAATTTTTTGCTCGTTTAAGGATCTCTACTTCTGACATAAAGGGATTTGCTTCAAGCATGCTTGAGGAGCATTATGACAAGGGCCACAAGGATCACCAGATGACTATAAAGCAATACCAAATATTATCTTCAGATGAAAGTGAGCCAATTTGATGTGGACAAGGCTAAGGAGCGGAAAAGGAAAAAGTAAGTAGGATTCACTTGAAAACCCCACTGGGTCACTCCTCATTCCCTTTCCTCCTCCACTACCGTCTGGGGCATCAAGGGGTCTGTACAACTGGAGCCTTGTTTCTGTCATGATCCTCTTCACCACTATAGTCTCCAAAAATAATCCAGATGTCAGTCTCTAGGTCAGCTGTTAAGCTCGTCCAAGACAGCTGCTTGCTATGCTAAAAGCCCTAGATAAACAACAACCTCATATCGAGCCATAGGCTTTTTATTCCTAAAGACGTATTTATGCATGAAGAGTTAGACTTTGCAGCTCAGGATATGGTGTCTGATGATGAAGATATCGGCAGTAGGCACATTCCCAGAGTTAATCTGAATCAGGATTGGTTTAAGCCTCTTTCCAAAGATGAAAGACTGTTGACTCTGACTGCTTTGTCCATTCCCTATGAGTCTACATGTCCCATCCACACGGGCATCTGCTTAAGCTCCAGCTACCTACTCTATAGTAGGATCTTTCTTTCACAGACGGTAATATTAGAGTGTTTATTGATTGTTCGCTAGAAGCACGGAATTCAACTAGTCACACCTGAACACCTTAGAAGGTCCTGCATTGAAGTTGTCAAAAGCTCATCTGGTGATTCCATCTACACTTTCCGATGGTGGAATGTCACACGCTTTTGCCAATCAGTAGACGACTAGACTTCAGTATACATCAGAGAACCACTCCTGTTGGTGGTCCTCAAAGTCCTGTTACGATTCAGACAGAGTTCTTCTTCAACAAAGATTTGGATTATCTACGATTTGGCAGCAAGGGTGACAAACTTGCGTTGTCAATCACAAAGATGAAAGCTTTATATTATCCTAATGTCAGGCTAGAACAGATGGTTCCAGTTCAGATATAGATCGAAGAACGAGTGAATGTATGACATTTCTACAACTTAAATTATCTCCCCCTGGTGGTTTAGAGAAATGATATTCATACATCGACAGACATCAGCAGACACTAACTGAAGAGTATTGTCAGGGACTCACATGAGAATCCAAAGAGTCGTCAGGATCAAAGTCTTTTCAATTTACGGGTATGATTACATGAAAAAGATAGTCCTTTGAAGAGAAGATAATTAGGAATATACTATTGCTAAAAATGACTTCAAGGATCTGTACCCGAGTGACTTTGAAGACTTGTACTTGGTGAATCTTCAAGGTCACATGAACCACTCCCGCCAAGGATAAGAAGATTTTTCCAATGCTATCAACTTATAGATAAGGAATCTAGTTATCAGAAAAGGGTAAAAGACTTCCAGTTGGCATCGAGAGTTACCAGGACACAGTGAACCTACCGAACCTTGTGGGTGGTAGCTTACAGGTCTTGAGTTTATCCACGTCTATAAGATTTTGACTCCCCACGAGCTGTGGAGTTCAGATAAAGTATGGAATGCATAGGATCATGTGCTTCAATGCAATCACAAGTTTCAGTGATGGGCTTACAACAAAATGATGAAGCTTTAGACTATGGGTAAGGAATTTAGAGTTAACAAAGTCAATCCGAGGTTGAATACCAGGTTCTGGACTACGAATGATGTAATCAAGAGCAAGAAGTTATGTTTGCTATCAGAAGCGGCTAAAGCTCAGAAAAATTTCGGATCTTGGGAGGTTGGTTGGTGGAAGTATACGAGAAGGTGACTATAGGTTCTTCAGAAGAACAGAATGATGACATTTCTCCGTAATTTTTTGTACTTCTTGTATGGTATACATGTAAACATATTGTTAATATTGTACATTATTGTCGTGATTGCAAGGTAACTTCTAATAGTGCCTAATTATAAGGGGGGGGTGTTCCTTTATCTATATACATTATCGGACACATTTTCTCCTAATTTTTCTAACTCATTTAAATCAATTGAGATCCAAAATCTTAAAGGGTTTAAATTTTTTAATCAAAGGAGAGAATGTGATTTAAATAGGCAAATCTGATAACAATGTAATCTTTTGAACTCATTAATATGCTCTTCCCATAGTGCTAAACTCTTTGAAATATCAATGAATATTTGAGGGGGAGCAATGGAGTGTGATGCATTGTGGAAATACCAAAGACGACCGGTAAATTACTTATCGGAGTTATAAGGGATTGTAAGGTTAGGTATTAGCTCCCAATCCTCAGAGCCAGAGGGATCTACCAGGAAAATCCATAGTTGTTGTAGAAGTCCTTAGGTATGATTACAAAAGGAGTAATGTAAGAATAAAGGAATAGTGCGAACTGAGATGGAGCTAGTACTGGAACATACCCAACAAGGTACTAGTAATGAAGTCTCGATAAGCACTGAAGGGTTTGAAGAATGAAAAATAAATGTTAAAATAGAGTGTGAAAAGAAAGCAACCCTCCCTAAAGATTAGGCAGAAACCGGGTCAATACATATGCTGTCAGAATCACATGGTTGATTGCTAACATTGAAGCAAGTATCATAGAACTAGTGATCATGTACAACCTCCTAGCACTAGCTCCCTTAAACAATTATTGTTTCATTTCTCATAAAGATCAATACATTTCTATCGTCTTTCTTACTCTGAGTTAGAAGATATTGAAAAGGTGGCAGTCTGCTCCAGCCTCCGACTACTAAAAACCAAACGTGCACTATTGAGTCTAGAGCCATAAGATCATCTATAAATCTCGCTAGGACACTAATACAAACTAAGCTTGCTCATTACACACTATGATATTAAGTAAGAGATTTCTTAAGAGTCCTTACGTATTATTCCTCGTTGTAATGCTCAAAAACATTGCGTGATATGAAAGTAATCATAAGAAGATGGAAATCCTTATAGATCCAACATAAACAAGTTTAGTAGGTGACTGTGCGACATTATGGGTAATTGTGACCAAATGGAAAGCACAAGGGTTCGATTCTTATGAATCACTTGTTTAGGAAGTGACTTGACCGAAAAGTTTTTGGAAACCCTTTGATGTGGCTCAACAATTGAGTTTTGAGCACATTGACTGTGTAAATATATCCAAAACAAATGTGCTTCTAATGAAATTTGATTTTGTACTATAAAACATCTCGATGTTTACTAATTATTTCACAAGTGACACGTCGATTGATTTTCTAAATCAATTTTTTCTCTATAATCGAATAAGATGTAACTAACCGATTCACTTTATGTGCTGTCTGCTTTTAAGACGTTCCGATAAAGGGAACAGGTAGTATCTTTGGTGATCAAAATGGTTATCCATTAGATGATCTAATATTATACTAGAAACTCCTGTTTTGAGGATTCTTTTTAAGATGGAATTTTTTTTTACCTGATAATGTCGGTCTTATCGGATTGAAGGTTATCCAACTATCTGGGTGAAAGACAAAGCCTGTTCATCACAAGCTTTATTGTAACTCTTTTATTACAAGTCAAGTTAAAAAGGTGATGGTGATATCATTCTAGTGGTGCAATTCAAACCTCCTGCCCCACTTAATGTTTTAATCAAAGACAACATTAAAAAACTAAAAGACCTATACATAGCTCGCAATCTAATGAGTACTTTATCATGATTCAGAAAAGTTTGAGCTGCTGTCGATGGTCATAAATTCACATGGAGGAAACACTGACAAGGATGTCAGAGATTTAAAGTAGATGTGATCTCAAGAAAGCTCAAAGATCACAATGTCAATGGAACAAAGCTTAAGGATCATAATAAATGACAAAGGAATCAACAAATGAAGATCAAGATTACGAGCTATGTAATAGATCAAGATTCGAATGCTAGAAATTCAAATTTGTATTTTTGGGGTGACTCTTTGGGGGTGCTTGTTAGTTTATGAAAAGACGGTTACCATGTATTATTCGTGCACAGCTCCACACACACCACTTTTCACAGGAGTCTTGCGTTCCCACTCCGTTAGCTCTTCTCCTCTCATCTCCCTCACCTGTGTTACCTCCCACTCGAGATAGATCCTGTAGCTCCTAAGCGCTAGCGAGCGGGATGCACGGTCTCAGTTCTATCACTCTCACTCACCACTGTCCTAGCCACTCGCCTGCTCGCATACTGTCAGGGCCACTTAAACACTTGTATTGAATCCACCCTTTCCAGCATGCGGAAGGGTTGGATGTTCTTGTATAACACACACATACTAAGTGTCTTTCCCTCACTAGAACTTCCCATTTTCTCTCTTTAGAAATCGGTCTACACACTAATCCTTTATTGTTTTATGATATCCAATAAACATACACGAGTATCATAAATAGGTAGGCTAGGTGATTTTCCCCATGTGTCGGGTGTTACACTTAGTTTTAAGGGTTTAACAATGCTCTTCATTAACAATTAGAGTACAACAGGAATTATGATAACCATGATAAGGTAGGCTTTAGAGGATTTAACTATAGGTGTTCTTGCACTAAAAATAAGTGTGAAGCACGAGTGTAGGATAGTTATATAGTCGAGGTGACCATAATAACAATTACATGTTTAAAACATGAGTTAATCCTGGTGCCTCTTATCATTTATCAAATCTAAATTATCACCATGCGGTCTCGAGATGCATCACAAAAAGAAGTTCTAGAATTTAATACACTACCAGTACACTCATATAACTTTAAATCGATACCAATGCTCTAAAAAAGGTGACAAAACCACATATACACATCCATAATGATGGAATAGATATACATGATTGCTCAGCTCCTTAACTTCGAGAAAGCTAAAGGTAACATTATCCTGGGAAATCGTAATGGATACCTTAATTTTCCAATTAGATCCTAAGGCAAACTCACTTTTTTTGGGGGAAATTTTTGAGGGTTTTTGTGTAGTATATAAATTCTATCCATGAGCCGCGATTTATACTCGGTTTTCATCTGATGTGTCATAATTTTTTAAAATTTTGTGTTTAAATATTACCGTCTATGTTATTGTTTGATATATTACTATCAGTTTATGGACAAAGTAAATGGCATTGAAGGAATTGGTTTCTAAGGACTTCTTTCCCTACACTTAAATTGAACATATTATCAATGTTCTTAAAATGTTAACCTAAAAAAAATAAAAGAAAAGAAAAAACTAAGTAAAAAGAACTAGTATTCCTTAGTTTGCTCAATAATAGAGAAGAAACATGCGATAACTGGTTAAATCATCCTTCGATAATCATTCTTTGAATCTTCCTAAGAACTTCCAAGTTTCTTCTGTGTAGTATATCGGATATCATAACACAAGCCTAGGAATGATGGTTGGCCGATTCTAGAGAGAGAAAATGGGAAGTTCTAGTGAGAGAAAATCACTTAGTGTGTGTTTGTAATACAATGAACAACCAACCCCTTCCCATGGCTGGAAAGGGGTATATATACATGAGTTTTGTGCCCCTTAAATGGGCTATGGAGTGGGCTAACATGTGGGTAAAGACCCGGCCCAACACCATAAGTCATACGATTAATATTAAGGCTACGAGCTAACCTATGCTAGACATTACACGGGGTGACCGAGTCTTTTACATGGATTTTCATAATCCTAACAATCTCCCCCTAAGGGAGGTCACCCTAGAAAATACAAATTGAATCCTAGCTATCTTTGAATTGATCTTTGACTCTGGCTCGTAGTCTCTTGATTCTTCAAGATTAGTCTCTGTACTGCAAGTAGTGATCTTTGAGCGTTGTTCCTTAGACTTGTGTGATCTTTGAGCTTTCTTTGAGATCATCATCTACAGTAAATCTCTTAATCATCCTTGTTGTGGAGTATTGCCTTCATGTGATGTTGTGACCTTCGGACCCGCATGCTCACACTTTTCTGGATCATGATGATACTCATCAGAGTTGCGGAAGCTGTGTTGTAGGTCTTTCATTTATCATGATGTCTTTGATTAGTAACATTAAGTGTGAGCATGGGGTTGTGAATTGACTCCACTGGAACGAGGTATCTCCATCTCCATCTTTACGTGAACCTGTAATAAAACAGTTAGCAATAAAGCTTGTGGACGAATATGGCTTTGTCATTCGCCCGAGTCTGGTTGGATTAACCTCCGGATCCGTGAGGACCGACCTGTGATCAGGTAGATTCATCTTAAGAAGAATCTCCTTGACAGGATTTCCAGTATAAGTATCGGATCATCTAATGTACAACCATCAGAATCATCATACTTGCCTGTTCTCTTTATCGGAACGTCTCAAAGCAGACAACACGATAAGAGTGAATCGGTTAGTTATTGTCTTACCGATTGATGAGAAAAATTGATTTGAAAATCAATTGACGTATCACTTGAGAAAGTATTTTTGTGACACATCAAGAGT
>BQNB010034725.1:3319-13767 GCA_026074375.1 Tanacetum coccineum
AATAAGGAGGGGGAAGAACGAAAATGGGATGTTTGGCAATGAGTTTTGCTGCAGAATGGACTGTTTGGCAATTTTAAGTGGCCGACCCCCTTAGTGATAAGGGCCGCCCTCCATTACATGGCCGGTCCCCTTAGTGATAAGGGGGCCGCCTATCTGACGACCAAGATTTTCTTGGTTTTTCGATTTTAACTCGTTCTATCAATATGCAATTATTAAAATACGACGAAAGCTACTAGTAATATTATTTGAGATAATCTAGTTCTCGAAAAAGACGTCGAAAATTTATAAGAAGATGTACTCGAGATATTTAATTAACTTTTCGTTTAATTAAATGGACTTAAATAATTTCGGATGAAATATTTAAGTTGTCGAGATTTTTTTAGACCGAGAAGAGGTTTAAAGATGACTGACGAAATTTGATTGACATTTTAATTAGCCTTTCGCTAATTTTAATTAACCTTTCGCTAATTAAAAATACTTTGATTATTTCGGATGAGATAATCAAGTTGTCAAGCCGAGAGAAGATTTAACAAAGATTTAGTGATATTTTCAATAAACTTCTTGTTAATTGAATAGATCAATTACTTCAGATGAAATAATTAATTGTCACGATTTAGAGTGTTTGCGTGGCGAGAGAAATGATTAATACGTGATGATAAAATAATATAATGGAGTCAAAGCTTGATAATACGGTTCTGATAGACGTAGTTCATTATAGACATGTAGTCGAGGCGGATGTCGTAGTCGAAGGGAGTTTGTTTCATCAGTGTTTTGATGCCATGCCTTTCTGGCACTTGAGTGTGTTGTAAAACTAATCATACTTCTATGTTAATTATTACCCACTAACTCACTTTTCTTCATCTACGTGAGTTTACTACATGTGGACATAGAAGATTTCTATTTTATAAAGGTACGTAGAGAATCCTAATTCAACTACGTGAGAGCGAAGTTCAACATGATCAATTTCATGCTTTTTACTTAATTCTAGATAACTATTCAAATGGCATTTATAGTTACTAAACTATTTTATCAAGCTTAATTTGTATTTTATTAACTATAACTCTTTTGTTTAGCAAATATTGTTTGTAGCATGTTGACACATAATTATTTAACAATTAGCACGTAATCTATATTCTAAATGAATGAGAAAGAAGACATACCTTTGCTTACATCGTATTTTCTTCAACATCTTCAAGTGAAAGAGCTTTGAAGGTGAAATCTTTTGGTAACCCCGTCATAGAATTTAAGAATGGATAATATTCAATCCACTCATCGGATACCAAAGAATGTTCATAAATAAATCAACCTAAATGTTGTAACAATTCAACCATTTAGTCCCTAATGTCTCATGGGTCTGAAATTGTTAGCGCCGAACATATTTTGCATAGGTTGCATTTGATTCGAATACATATACGGTGAACACATTCCCCAAGGAGTAAAACTTGGTTGTTTTGAATAATTCCACATTGAATGATTTATGTTAGAATAATTTTATCTACCTTGATCTCTCTTTGGTTGTGGTGTTTAGACCGAGGGTAAGAATTATTAGTTCTTTTTAGAGGAGGAGTTTTAGATCTCGTTTTGGGTTTGGTAAATCCAACTCAAATTGTTTACTTCATTGTCGCTTGCAATGGGAATTTTAGTATTATTTATAAGTATATATTTAGTATTGTTTATTAGCCATGATTTTAGACCTACTTTGCATAATTGATTATATTCACTATCTAAGTCTTTTTCATCTAACGATGATAGGTCATCACGGTTTCAGAAAATACCTTATTGGATGCTTTAGCCATAAGACATTTTTCGTCCTTAGTCTTTTCTTCTCCCTCTTCGTCGCTATCACTCCATGATCCTTCAACGAAGGCTCTTTGATTATAGTTTCTTAATAGTTTTGGGCATTCTCCGATGAGATGATTTGGATCTCCACATTTAAAGCATTTTCGTTTGCTTTTGTCGTTCTTGTCATCTTTATTTCTTTGGAATGACTTTCTTTCATCTTGTGGTTGTCTTACAAATCTTCCTCGTCTTTTGAAAAATTTCTTGAAGTCTCTCACGGCCTTGGCGTATTATTCGTCTTCACTATCGAAGGTCGAACTATCTTCAACACTAAATTCATTTTTAGCCTTTAAGGCAAGAAATATATTTTGTTCTCTTTTGCCTTTAACCATTTCGGAATCTTTTTTTATTATCACTTCATAAACTTTCAAGTTTCCAATAAGTTCATCAAGCAATAGTGATGTTAAATCCTTTTAATCTTCAATACCCGTAACCTTTGCGCGTCATTTTGGATGAATTGCCATAAGAAATCTCCTAACATAATTCTTGCTAGAAAAACCTTCATCAAGTGTTTTTAGACTAGTAATAATAGTGTTAAATCTAGCAAATCTATTATCTATCGATTCCTCTTCCGGAATCGTGAATTGTTCATATTGTTGAACAAGAAGATCTATTTTATTGTCTTTGACTTGACTATTACCTTGGTGAGTGATTAATAAAGTATCCCAAATTTCTTTTGCGGTTTCACACATAAAATTCTTTCATATTCTTTACGTGGTAAGCATTATAAATTACCATTTTAGCTTCATTATTTTTAGCAAGTCTCTTTTTAAGATCGTCGCTTTGTTTATCAAATGGTACAATTTCATCCTTTTTAGTTTTGGGATTATTTTGAACGTGAGAAAAATCACCATAGGTAATAATATGCCAAAGATCTAGATCTTTTGATTTCACATAAGTTTCGAATCTATTTTTCTAATAAATAAATCCATCACTTTCAAATAGTGGTGGTCTTTGCATAGATTTCCCTTCTAAATATTTTTCTAATTCCATAAATCGATTCAAGTTTTAAAATACAATTTATTTTAAAAATCTTGTTTGACCTTGCTCTGGTACCAATTGTGGAAAACTAGAAGGGGTGTTGAATAGTTTACCGCTTTTTAATTTAACGTAAATTTTGTTTATAAAAACTTAAATTCGACTTTATGCGATCTCAATATGTGCACAATATGAACAATATAACTAAGTAAATAAATGATATATAAATATGCAAGACAAGAGATAAGAGTTAGAAAGATCAAACCACAACACAAGGATTTATAGTGGTTCGATAACGAAGCACCTCTTCGCCCTATTCCACTCCCCGAGCACCAAACTCAGGAGGTCTCTTCACTATGTCAACAAACTCTCTTTAGGCGGAGAAAACCGTACACAACTAAGCTTACACTGATTTCCGACACTAAGCCAAATGTCGAGTTTTAATCCTAGCTAGAACCAATCTATCACACCTTGTGTATTTTGAGGACTAAAATACTAACCGCACTACTTCACTTCACTTCAACTAGACACTAACACGATCTCACCGATCTAACTCTTCTTTCTATGATCACCATGATCTAACTATACTTTTTATGATCACTTTGATCTAACTATTACACACGACAATACAATATACACAAATAATTTACAAGATATGATAAAATCGTAACAACGTTACGAGAACACAAACTAAACTATAATACTTCTTGACTTGATGATAAGAAGTATTCTTCTCTTGCATTTGAAGAATTAAACTTGAATCACTTGAAAACAAATGCTTAAGATTAAATGATAAGTATAAACTGATTTTAGACAGAAAAAAATAAGTGCAAAAGGTGAGAAAATCACTGGGGAACAGTCTGCTATTTTTAGGCAGAACTGGGAGCGTTTTGGACTGGCCGACTCCCTTAGCTCCTAGGCCGGCCCCCTTATCACTAATGGGGACATATTTAAGGGGGCAACCCAGGCCTGGACGCTCTCTTTTTTGTCTTTTCCTGGGGAGGTATTTTCTGGAATATTTATAGCCGTTTTAGATAGAAAATTTGAATTCAAAATATTTATTTTGAATAAAACATTTCTTTTAAATGTAAAAAATGTTTTGTAAAAGTTATAAAAATGTTTTTAACATTTTATAAAAAAATGTGAGGTTGAATAAAAATTTCCTTGATCATAAAATGCATTCAGCATTTATTTATTCATACCTTTAAGTGATTATATTTTTCAAAATGAAAATTTACTACTAATTACTTGTTTACGTTTAATTTTACATTGAGCGTTTTTATATTTTGTGATTATCAAAACGTAGAGAGGTCGAAAAATATTAATAACGTTTTTAGGCATTATTTCTATCAACAACATTGAAAAATTTGGTCACATTTGTAAAGTTGGTTCAGTTTGTCTCTGATAGTACACTAAAGCCAAATTTTAAGTTTACCATGCTTTAAGTTAGATAGCTAAAGTAGTATTCATCTTGTGTGCCCCCATACAAACATTACTATCTTGTGTGTACTTCTTTAGTGTAGTAGCTTTGTCTAACTCACTTTTTTTAACTTTCTGTCTTTGTGTCGCACCCCTAAAATATCGCAGCGGAAGGTAACCGAGGTATGACTTCATAGCATAAAGAAACAAGATATAAAGAACAACCTCGATATGAGTCATTGAAAATACACGTTTGATTTCATTACAAGTTTAAGCATAAGGACACAGTTTCAATAGTTCACAAGGTAAATGAAAGAAGATTTTAGTACATAACCAAACGTTAAAAGTAATGCAAGAAATCTTCAACATGATGTGACCGCAAAATGTGACTCTATAATGCTCCAAAATGCTATCCGAGAGTGTGCAACTAAGGACCTGAGAAATACATGCATAAAAATGTCAATATAAAGTTGGTGAGTTCATAGGTTTTAGTAAAATATCAGTGGACCACAAGATTTCCGGGTGTGACTATTATAACAAATACAATATCACAAAAAGTATTACGATTGCACTAAGCTGTGAAGACGGTATTTTGGTGAGATGTTTTGGTAACGAAAATTATCTTTGGTGTCTTGCTTATCATTTGAAGCCATTCATTGGGTCTTTTAAAGAATTATCGAAGCATAGTAATTCCAAAAAGTTTCTTTATGCTTTAGATAAGGATGTGGTTGAGTTTAGGTGTAACCCTTGCACTTTTCTGAGATCTATATGTTCTGATTTGGTCCTTTGACTATTTGACTTTTGTCAGTTTCGTCTGAACAATTACCGTGTTAACGGTGGTGAATCTATGTTGATCTTGGTTATATTAGCTACATGTGTTTAATTTAATCCTTTTTAGAGGATTTTATATATGTCGATCATGTTCCGGGAGGTTGTCCCGTGTATAGCTTGAGAGATCTTATAACGAGTCCCGGCACGTCCGTTAATGTTCAAATCGAATCTAAGGCAATTTAACTGTGAAATATGTCGTGTAAATAATCGAGATTCATAGAAAAGTATTTTTGATATCATTAAAATTACTAGGAAACTTTAGGTAGCATTTTAAATTGGCGAAACTTGAGTCTTAAGCGAACTCGACACAAAACAAAGTATCTCGAGCCCCCTTGGATACCCCTATCCGGTCGAACCCACTAGAGGACATGTAGGGCTTCATTTTTTTGTCTTATGGTCTCCATGTACTAAACCACGCTTATAACTTAAGCAAAAACAAACAACATGCACATTTCATTTTTCCATCTAAAAAACTTCTCTTGTTTTCTCTCCTTGTGGTACTCGTCCGATTTAACGCACATACACTCTCTTAAATTTTTTTGCAACTTGATCAAGAACATGAAGACATAGAAGTTTTGGGTTGATTTTAGTATTCGGGTTATCATTTAAACAACGTTTGGGTTGTCGGATCGTGTCTTAACTCGCTTTCAAAACCCTCTTTGTAAGTCGATCTTATCTTGAATATTTTTGTACTTTTGAGTGTAAATAGATGCATATATGAATGTTGTACGGTGCGTTTTCTTAAAATCGTAATATTTTTGTGGCATTTGATTATAGCTTAGTATGACATTTTTGGCCTAACGAAGCTTAATGGTTTGAAAATAAGCTACAAATAGCTTATTTGGACCTAAGAGAGGCCATGACCAAATAAGACAAACCAGCAATGGCTTGGTCTTGGTTCGTGTGTCTTGGCTTGCGTTGTAGTTTATTTCTCGGACTTATATTTGATACTATATATGATATTGGACCTAAATCGGATCTTAGAACTTGAAAATAACGTTTTGGGCGTCTATTGGGCCTTAGGGTCCAATAAGTGAAAACTAGTCGTTTTACGTGGTTAAAACGGACTTTTGAAAGTGAAACATACTTATGTGTAAATTTGTCGTTTGATAAAACATGTTTTGATAAACGTTGCGAAATATGGATTTTTGGTATTTTGTTGGAAAATGGAGAAATTGGGAAAAAGTGTTTGAAATTGAGGTTTGAAACCTTGGAAAACGTTGTATAAACGAACGGGTCATGCCAAATTTTCGTAAAAATCCTATACTTAGATTTTACGCAAAACTTACCTTTACGACAAAATAATAAAATATTATTATTTTAATAAGTCGACTAAAAGACGAAAAATATATATTTTATAATTATAAAATATGAAACTTCTCTAAGTCGTTTAGTATGATTAAACGTCTATTTTCCTATAACTATGAACATAATTAAAGTAACTATGCGCATAATTAAAGCTTACTGAAGTATATTCCTTAGTACTTATTATCTGATTCTTTTTATATTGCTTACCTAATGAGACTTAAATAGTAATACGCATTATTATACAAAGGTATTAACTAGAGAAAGTTTATCTTTGAACTAAGTTGTCAACCATCACACCACTAATAAATGTTAAGGGTGACCGTAACAAACGCATATGATCTCTATGCATCTGGGGGCGCCCTTGGGTAAAAACACTTTTTGGAGCGTATATCTAAACTTGTAACCTTCACAGGATTAGGGTCCGAGACCGGAACTCGATTTGCACCATTGCATGTTTGACCTAGATCTTTGCAACGATTATCACCTTCTGCTTAAGGTGAGTTTTCATAGCCCCATTTTTAGACTCTTTGTCCATGTGGGGGAAAAAGAAGAAGTCAAATCTTTTTTTTATTGAACTTTATTTATCCTAATGTGTGGCGAACTTTTATCGTTTAGTGGACAATGGCTAAGTTCCCATGACTGTAATGTGAAAGCCCTGCGACTTGGTAATACAGGCAAGTCGGAACAAAAGGTGGTTTTGTGTAATACTTGTGTATCTTACGATCTAGGTGATCTTATAGAATTTGTGATCCTTCCGTCCTATTGCATAGCTCCAGCTGGTAGGTTCTTATAGGTGCGTGTGAACTAGAGCTTTGACCTTTGGGAAGTGTTGGTTAATCTAGATTATTGGTGTAATCTATAACCATCGGAGTAGCAAGTTTTGCAGACATTGGTGTAACTTATCTATATGCCATGTATTCAACTGTCAAGATAGCACATTGTGTCACCTTTAACTATGGGCACAACAAAACTAGGTTGAAATCAAAACCTACAATCTACACCAACTTATGTTGACCCTTTTCGAGATAACATTTTCAGTAGATTTTAATGATCAGTGAAGTGTTGATTGTGAGCATGGTCTCATACCATAAGGGTAATCCAGTATGGATAAACTTCTAAGAGACTTGCATTTTGATTATTGATGGTTTCACCTTTAGTAATTTGGAGTTCTGATAAACTAGCATGACTAGATGTATCCCCTGCATGGGCAGGTTGGCTTGAAACCTTTTGTGACTATGTTGCATAGGATCCTTTTGACGGAACTTCACCCAAGTGCAACTTGTGGTCGGGGAATGTCACGACCCTTTATGTTGAATGCATTTTAGTATTTCCTATCTTGTATATTGTTTTGTGATTATCAAGTTCTCCGTCACATCCTGTAATTCCCGCTAAGTCAGTGTATGACCAGATTGGTAACAAAGCCAAGGTTTAAAGAACTAAGGTGGGTAAGGCCTAGACTATAACCAATAGAACCTGTCAGTAGTTTGCATTATAGGATCAATGTGCGCGGTGTTTCCGCTTTATACTTTGCTTCTATGAGATATATGGTTGAAATCTTATATATAAGTATTAGATACGTCAATCAATTGAAAGTGTGAGCTCAATACCGTGAGTACAACTGGAAAGTATACGGGTAAAAAATACGGTGCCCACGTATTTATAAAGGAATCACGCCGTACACCATACACGGTCTTTATCGTATTACCCAAATCATGATGACACCTGTAGGAATCTTATTAAATATATGTGTGCGTAATATAGTAAATAAGAACACCCCATCAGCTGACCTTGCCCTCCTACCTAAAATTTACCCATGATTCCACCGGATCTCGTGAAAGATAAATCCACCAAGGTAGTGAAGACAACGAAGTGCAGGCCGATCCTACTGAAGCACCACGAGGTGGAAAGAAACGGGTGTACGAGTTGAAGAGAGCTAGAAGAACAAAGACCAACAGTGAGGAAAAAACAATGAAACTATTGGTAAACTTGATGGTCAAGGAAATGACCGAGGTTTTGAGGCAAATGGAGGTGTCGGTGGAGTCCCTGACTTCTCCACAATCATTGCTTAACAATTGCAGAACTTACTTCCCACCCTCTTGGCCCAAGTAGGCAGCCAAGATAGTATCAGGGAAATGGTAGGAATCAAAATGGTGATGCCGTCAATGACAACATCCAAGGCGATGTTAGGAATGTCATTGTGAGCAATGACCAAATAGGTTGTACATATAAGGAGTTCTTAGCTTGTAAATAAAAGAGTATGATGGTAAGGGAGGTGCTATAGTCTATACCCGTTGGATGGAGAAGATGGAGTCAGTTTAGGATATGAGTGGGTATGGGGATAACCAAAAGGTGAAGTACACTGATGGATCATTTGTTGGTAAGGCTCTCACGTGGTGGAACTTTCAGATCCACACACGAATGCGAGAGCCCGCTGTTGGGATTTCATGGGAAGACTTTAAGAATTTAACAAGAGGGGAATTTTACCCGGTCAATGAGATACAGAAACTAGAAACTGAGTTTTGGAACTACGCCATGATCGGGGCTGGCCATGTTGCGTACACTGATAGGTTTCATGAGTTGGCTAGGTTAGTTCCCCATTTAGTTACTGATGAGGTATAGTCTCCCTCGAAACATCCGGAGAAGAAATATAGCTTAGATACTCCTGCCAAACTAGCACGGGCTAAAACTAAACAAATACTCTAGAGAAGCTGGCTTGTCGAAGTACATGGCAGGTCCGGAGTTACCACCAGAACTCCGAAGAAGCTGGTGTATCAAAGGTTATATCAGGTCCGAAGTTATTAGCTATGTCCTAATACATCGGTATCAAAGGACAATCAGGCAAAGGTACAGTCCTTGTGAAGGACCACTGTCCTTGGAATGACACGTAGCTAAAAAATTGTACCAAGAGAGAGCCTCACGGTTATGTATTGTAGCGAATCCCAAATAGTATAAAGGGAGAGCTCATTTTCCCAGGACGGGGGATATAAAACCTACTCCGGACCACACCTTATATTCTCTGCATTTATCTCATATCACCATACTTACTCTCACGCCGGAGTTGGTCCCGGATCCACACCCCGGGACGAGCTAACGGTGTTCTTTCTCATTACCGCTAAGGTCACTTTACCAAGCTCAAGTAGCCCACGTAAATTTACCTTAACATTTGGCGCCATCTGTGGGACCTGACATCCCAATCTTCCTGAGTCTGCTAATAAATAAAAAACATGACTGACTCGCAGTCACCAGAGGAAGGGGTTAGAAGGGCAATACCGGAATACAGAGTAACAAGGTCCCAAAAAGGGTCCGCTACACCCTTTCCACCTAACAATGACCACCCTACTTCGACTTTTGTGAGTCAGACAGGAAACACATCGAAGACAATAAAAGTAAAACCAAGTGAAAGACAAAAGTTAGAAAAGAAACCCTATCTATCATCCTTACCGGAGCAAATGTCCACATCAGTCATCCAACAAATGGCGCGGAGCCAAAAGAGAAGCTTCGGCAAGCAAAACCTTAACACTAACTATAGAGGCAAACATAAAAGCAAAGACGTCAAAGAGCTCAAACAGAAAAACCGAGTTTTGCGCAGAACCATGATTGGAATGGTTAAGGGAGATACAAGCAAGAAAAGGCCCCGCGAACGATCAGAACAATGGGCGAGCAACGAGATATCATTCCCTTCCATGCAAAGGTGCCAATTTATCGATTCTCCCATAATATTAGAGGCACTGATCGAGGGTTTCCAGATCCGCAGGATCTATGTTGATGGAGGAAGCTCCTCCGAGGTTATGTACGAGCAGTGTTTCCGAAACTTAAGGGCCAAAACAAAGGCAAAGCTTAAAGAATCCAGAACATCGCTAGTGGGATTCTTCGGCGAGGTCAACTACCCAATCAGGACCATCGACCTTAGTGTGACTATGGGGGAGCCCGGAAGGCTCCGAACTGTTACGATGGAATTTGCGGTCGTTAAAATCCATTCCTCTTATAACGTCATACTTGGATGAACATGCCTAAGAAGTTTGGGAGTCGTGGCCTCCACTATCCACTCAATGATAAAGTTTCCCACCGCCAAT
>BQNB010034725.1:15616-38934 GCA_026074375.1 Tanacetum coccineum
TCAACTTATTTTTGTGGCTTATTGGTGTATTATTTTAAAACACAAGATGGCCACTGACATATATTAATTGGAGTATATGCCATGATAGTGGCAATTTTCATAGAGCGTTTATGGTTTAAGCCGAGGGTCTGTAGCATCTATGCTCTTGTATAAATATTAACTATATTCAAATTGTAATGATATTATGTATATTTTAGATTAAAAAAAAGTATTTACGGATCAACCCAACCTGATCCGGCATGCTTCGACCATTAATGATTCATATTAAAGAAGGCCCCATTTCAGTCCAACTCTCCTAACCTACTCATCTTGCAATCTCCACTATGTTTAGCCATGCTTATGTTGTAGTATTGTCTTTTAAGGTATGATAAAGATACACTCCTTCCGGCCCATGAAAGTTCCAATGTTTGAGTTTCTAACCTCACACATAGTTTGAGAAAAATGATTCACTATTAGTTGATACCTTAAACACCCATGTGAGCTAAAAGAAGGTCTTTATACCCTTAATGTATCACTAAAGAGGGAAATCAGTTGCACCCCAGTCAATGTGGTTATGTTTTATCATACGATGATGGGGCAAATAAGTAATTTTAGCTTGCCACTTCACATCAATAGAAAATTTGCTTTGATGTGAGTTTAGACTCTAGACTAAGAACATGCTAGGATTTGTTTGGTGTCTGATATGTTGTCTAAGAAAGCGTTTGGTCTTTTATCGCCTTAGCTTAATAGTAAATGCAACATTATATGTGGAACTTCACGTTATTCATCAATGTGGGTGAGATGAGACTAATGTTGTTGTTTTGTTCGACAATTGCAGGTGATGCTCGAACAATTGTAGGGTTGCTCGAACAATTGACATATTTTTGGGTATTCATGTAGCCAAAGTATTCGAGAATGAAGATGTGGTGTTTTTAAGGACCGATTGATGAAGAAAAATACTCGAAAATGAATATGTGGGGATATATAACAGTTCTTGAACTTGTGATAAGTACTATTGTTTGGGTTGTTATCTAAGTTTAGTAAATAATTCTTTTTTAGTTGTATCGTTCATCAAAAAGTTTCCTACTTTTGGATACCACTCTTTTTTTGTTATTGCCCATGCTATTTTTAGTCTTAGTTTTGATTCAATTCGTAATACTGTGCACCAACATGTTATCCTCCGCCGTAACACGCGGGTCATTTTCCAACTCGTTTATAATACTATGCACTGGGAAACCCTAGGTCCATAATGCTTTGTGTTGGGCTGCCTGTGTGGTGTATCCATGAATGGGGCCCATAACATTGCAGCCCGATTGCCAACCGCTTTTTTAAACTCGGTCCACTAACGTAACCCGATCCGGATATTTCTTTACCAACTGCATTTGCCTCGTCTTTTGTCTCACCTTCATCCATACACCATTTCTCGTCAATCTCTGGTGATACAATTTTAACCCGCCTGAAATTCTGCCCGAATCCGCTCTACATCCGATCCAAATAGGTTAACTATGGATTATTATATGTCTGCTACAATCATATGTGACTATATCAGTAGTGATTTCCAACTAATCTTCACGATATCAACTTCATTACTTGGATTATTGCATGGCGTGCAAGTGTGTATTTCACCATTGTGTTTGGTTTTAGGTTTGTACATAGTCATTTTAGGTGTCTTTTTCGTTAGTTGTTTCAATCAAAGGGGAATAAAAAACTCTTTTTAAGTTTGTCATTTTATTGTTGTTATTGTATATTGATTATCTTAGTTGGTTTGGCTTTAGTTTAAGAAATGTTTGGTTAGAGGATTTATGAATGTTTGACCCCGTCATAATCGGGGTCCGAATCTCTGGAAGGCAAGTCAACCGGGTATACATGGATAGCGAAAGCTCCTGTGAGGTTATCTACGAACACTTATTCCTTAAGATTAACCCCTCAATCAGATCTCTAAGAGTGGATTCAAAAATCTCACTCGTAGGGTTCTCCGGCGAACAATCATGGCCCTTGGCGGATGTGCCTTTAGAAGTCATTGTGGGAGAAAGTCCTTATACAAGGACGGAGGTCCTTAACTTTGTCATCGTATGATCCAATTCCCCATATAGCCTTCTCCTCGGAAGAACCGCAATGCAAAAAATAGGAATTGTGATGTGTACAATTCACGCAGCCATGAAATTTCATGCCCCCAGAGGGGTAGGTATCGTGTTCTCTAGCTACGAGTCCAATAAAGTAGTCAAAGGTTATAAGAAGGTAAAGGAAGTTGTACCGGAGCCTCCGAAGGACATCCTAAGTTGCGATGATGCAGAAGAAAGGATCGTTGTCAACGACCATTACCCTGAACAAACGATCGTTATTGGAAAGCATCTACCTAGGAGCATTAAAAGAAAAATACAAGAGCTCCTTCGAACCAACGCAGATGTGTTTGCGTGGACATACGCTGACATGATTGGTATCCCAAGAACAATCACCATAGATGGATAGTATTTCAATAGCTAGCACAAGCTGAATGAGTACAAGCATATCAAGCCAATTAAACAAAAGAAGTCAGGGTTGGCTCCAGAAAGAAATGAGACAGCTTGTAAATAAGTCAAAGAGCTCACCAAAGCAGGAATCCTTTGTGAGTTCAAGTACAAGTGGGTGGCCAATTCAGTTATGGTAAAGAAAAGCGATAGAGGATGGAGGATGTTCGTAAACTTTATGAACATCAACAAGGCATGTCCCAAAGATTGCTACTGTGACAACTAGCAATTTGACAGGTTGATATTTTAATGTTAACTTGCATTATTTTTTACTTTAAGCAATTTTCATAGTCAATTTGACCTAAAATTGAGAAGTTGTCTCGCGTAAACTTAAAAACGTCTTCGGATGCACTCCGACTTTGGACTAAGTGTAGTCTACTCATGGCATGCGTGTCACGGACATTCTAAAGTGTTACATAGGTCATGTACATGTACGTTTACAATTTTTACGTGAAACGCGTACGTTTACATTTTTAGCGTTTATGCATGCACGTAACCTCATAAAATTACCACCTTTGCATGTAATTTCATAATATTATCCTATGTATTCATTAAGTTCAAAGTTTTGATAAAATTTCATCCCCCTCCTAACTCATAAATTTCGGCACCCTTAAAATTAAATAAGGAAACATCTTTTTAAAATTTTATCATGTACATGTTGTGTAAGATATAGAAAATGACTTCCTCATAAGTCATTGGGTACTTTTTTTCTTTTGCCAATGGGTATTCTTTAACTTTTTTTCATAATATTATCCTATGTATTCTTTAACTTTTTTTCTTAATGCATTTTTAGGTCCATTTTGCCAATGGGTACTTTTAACTCTTGAGGAAAAGAAGGTTTCTTACAATATCCGTTTGATAAACATGAACAACAAACCTGAATGGTGATTATTTCATTTATAAACTTTGAGTTTTTAGTATAGAAAACTGATTTTTATATATGAGCTTCTGAACGGTGCGTGTTTGTGTGTCTTTTTATAGGTTTGTTGAAGTGAACCCAGATGGGATAGTGCCTTTGATTAAGTTTGATGATGAAAAATGGGTTTCTAATTCTAATGTAATCGTGGAGACGATTGTTGAGAAGTATCCTGAACTCGCTCTTCTTAATCCACCTCAACTTGCCTATTTGTATGTTATATTCACTCCTTGTGTGTCTTTATATGTGCATTTGAATGTAATTATACTAATACTAATACATACAATTACAACTATATGTTGCCAAACGCTTTATTAAAAACGGTTAGTTTTGCCAATGGATTAATTTCATATATCACATTCCTTTGATGATTAATTTCATATATACCCAAAATGTGAATACATAATTTACAATGAATTTGGGTAAATATGAAATTTCCTTCTTTAAAGAGGTGAAATATGAAATGGCCCCTTTTGCCAATTATAGCCATATACAAAGACCCCTTAGAGTAATTTAAGTAGAAATTTTATTTATTTATTACTTAGCGCCGCGCGTATGTGCTCGACAACGTTGCCCGACGCTCGATGTTTTGGGACCCTTGAGCGGCCAAAGATCTGCATGCAAATTTAAAACGAGTTTGCAAGGGGTGTTTGAGATCGTTCATAAAAAATGTAGAAATAATCTGTTTTAAATAAGCAACTTTGTTATTTTAATTGCATAAACACAGCTTTGCTTAGCAATAACAAACACCCTCGACACTGCCAGGAAAACACAGTAATAGTTTTAATAAGCAATTTTAAATGTTCAATTGAAGTTATATTTGTTGGCATTACAATTCTGAAAGTGAATACTGATTGTTGCTTACAAGTCACTGATGATTATCTTTTACGTAGCACTTAGGTGTATTCAAACTGGATGTCCTTTTAGGCGGTGAAGTTATTACTTTAGGAATACTGAGACAAAATTTATTGTACAACACATCCAAATACCATTTCCTGTAGCTGTCTCGTATATTGATATAGATGACTGTCTTTTTTTTATTATTCCAAACCACATAACGCATCCAAAACGCCCGCTAAGAACCCTCTAAGAAACCACTACTCTTGAAAAATGTTATGGAAGATGAGTTGAAACATGTAAGTAAGAGAGGAATTTTATATAATTTTTGGCATTTCAAAAGATAGCTTGTTTGGAATCAAAGGTTAAAGATGCCGTCTCAACTCAGTTACTTGTTTATAAATTTAGTTAAATAATCACCATATGTGAAGTTATTTCATAACCTCTTCATTTTTTTATGTGACCTGAAATTTTAGGGGGTTAAAGATTCTCCCAAAGGCGGAGGAATTTATAAAGAGCAAGGACGAGAAATATAATATTGAGGGAGCTTTACTTGGTGAGCTAAAGAAATTAGACAAACACCTTTCGGAACATGTAAGTTTTATGAGTTCTATGAGGTTCCATTCAGTGAATACACACTATCTTAGTGTATTATTTAGATGATCACTAACCGTAAGTTATGACATTTAAGGGGCCTTATGTTAATGGAGGAAAGATAACAGCCGTAGATTTGAGCTTGGCACCAAAGTTGTACCACCTCGTGGTGGCTCTTGGCCATTTTAAAAGGTGGACTCTTCCTGTAACATTGACTCATTTGCATAAGTACACAAAGGTACGCGACTTGCTTTTTTCAATTCTTGATCTATTCTTAATAATTGTTAATCTCCCATGTGCATGAGTATTCACCCATTGATTAAAAACACCTTTTTAACACCTTTTGCATACACATTGGTGCATACTGTCATTGGAGTTGGCTAATTGGTGAAATCTTTAGATTCTTAAGTAATGATGTTCTTACACATTAATATGAATGTCGTATTTTGTCATACCCTAAGACGATAAACATGTTTTCCTAGTGGAAATGTGAAAATTAAATAGTGTTTTCCCCTAATTTTTCTTAATATATTCTTGAGTTCAAAGCTTTAAAAACGTGACTTGTTTTTTAAAGTAATATCATTAGTGGGCGAAAATTGTCATTGTTTGCAAAATGGGATTGAATCAGCCCATTTCATGTTTGTAGTGATAGAATGGGTGAATGCTTGGAAATTTTATTAACAAAAAAGCAATACAATATCTTAATATTAAATCAATGAAATGTCCACGAGGCAAAGGAGTAAAACAGTAGTAAGAAGAGATTGGCTCATGAGATAAAATCATATGAAATAGTTCTTCAAGGCTCTCGGATATCTGCTTGTCAGTAAAGATACACATAGTGTAAAATAATATGCTCTATGTCATATACATTTGTATGTTTAAAACTTAAGTTTTCTTTTATGTTTTCGATGTAGTTGCTCTTTAAACGCAAGTCGTTTAAGAAAACCAAAGCTTCTAAAAATCATGTCATTGCTGGATGGGAGGCAAAGGTTAATCCATGAAGCCATGCCAAACTATTGTTTTATTAACTTATTGTGAGCGCTTATTGTCATGAATGTTTTATCATCAACTGTATGTGTTATGCCATGTACAATCTGTTATTTTGGGTGTGGCTGGTTGCTGCTATATATTACTAGTGTGCCTAAACATTATGATCGTAGAAGTGTATGAATGATTGAGTCTTGTTAGTTTCTTTTGTGTCAAGATTACAGTGACTCATTTTGTGGATGGGTTCGCCAATAAAATCGCTATATTACAGTGACTTCTTTTTTATTTGCACTCTCAATGAGTGTGCCAATAAAAAAAGGAGAGTGCCAATCAACTACCATATTATAAATTTATTATTATTATTATTATAGTTATTATTATTACTAGATTCAAGGCCCGCCCGTTGGGCGGCGAGTTTTAAGGTCTTATTGAAAGAAACATTGACATCTTGATACTTGTTGGCTATCGTTTTTTATTGTTTGAACTATTGGCTATCATTTACATATGTTATGGTTGATGTAATGTTCACAAAATAAATGTAATTAGCAAGATAATATATAAAATTATATTGTGAAACATTTATTTAGCAAAGAAACAATCAGATATAACCTAGTTATAAATTGTTATGAGAAAATGTATGAGTACAAAAACTAATAAAATAGTATTTCCGAAAATAAGTCATTGCAAAAAAGGCTAATGAAAAACGAATTAACTCAAAGTTGATGAAGGACTTCTATAAAAACAACATTGTTTGTGTAATTGCAATAATTGTCATCTCTATCTCAACATAACACCTTTAGACCTTTCTTGCCCTTTACTCTTGATACAACCACATAGAGTTATCCGTGCGAAAAAACTGATTTTTTCCAAAAATAGACCAACCTTAGACAAAGTTTTTGCCCTTGACTTTTGTTAATTGTCATGGCAAAACAAAAGGCTACAGGGAATTGTCTTCTGTTCAGTTGAAAAGGTATTTTCTTATGTGACGGACTTATATTCATCCGAGGTATAGCGACAACTATGCCCACTTTACCTCATATAATTTTTGACTTGATATTATTTCTGCTCATTCTCAAAACCTGTAACCTTGTGCCATTACAAAGCCCACTTATTTGGTCGATTTTTCACAAACACATAATGGTGCACCAATATTCAAGACTAACTTGTGGTGTGGAATACCGGACATCTTGATCGTATTCAAAAATTCAATTGTGTAAAGGGACTCATTGAAGTTAAAATCAATATCTACATCAAAAACAGAATGTGAACTATAACAAACTTTCTCTCTACCGGGCTGTTTTGCCAACATTCTTTCGTTTACTTTGTCTACCTGCTTGTGTATAGAGTGCAAGAATAGCTCTTTCTTGAAAATATGTTGGATCCCACAGATTATGCTGCCAATTGTCATATGTTTCTGTTATGAGAGATTCAATACGATCATTAGAGTGAGGAATTAGCATTTCTTCGGGAATTACCTTCAAGGTATATATCAGTCCTATATCCGTCTTCGGCGTAAGGGAACAACAACGAGTAATTTAATGGAAGTTATGAAACGTGTAGCTCGCTAATTTTTTTCAAGTTACCATTTTTTCGTGGACGATTATGTCTCTTTCGTTAGCCATTGAAAGGAATAGCGTCTAAAATAAAAACAATCGTTCCAATGACATCTGTATTTTTGTATTACAATTATTTAAATTAAAAGCACTGAAATGCTCAAACTAAAGCCTCGTGGATTGTTGTCAAAACTTCCGGCCCTTGTATCAGTCGTGTTCTTAAAGAAATTAAGCTTGTACTGATGGGTCAACAATGGAAATTTTCCGCCATTCTCACCGACACCAAAGTTACTGATTCGGTAATTTGCTCCTTCATCCAGTATTAGTTGGAACTTCTTGATATCGTGGTTCCGAACTGTGGCTTGCACTCGATTACCCTGCAATATAAATTTATTTTGCATTATGTTATTATAATAATATATATGAATTATAAAACAATTAAAATATTAATAAAGTTTTACACTTTACGAATTAACCAAACAAATTACGTGTTGATCTTGCAAGACTACATCTAAGCTCCACACCTTATTATGTTTTCCAATGGGGTGAGACTTCCAAATACTGATTACACGTGCCAATATCTTGGTATCGTTAAGCATGAGATCGACGTCAAACAATTGACTCATATTAATCTCCATTTCTTCAACTACAAGGAGAAACGTAACATTCATGTTTCTGATCTAAAAAAACATGAATGAAACTGAAATTGAAAAAAAAAATTAAAAACAAATTGCTAAAATTACCAGGGATGTGTATTTTATTTGGAGAACAAAGGAAGATGAAAAAAGGTGATCGATCTTGTGTGTGTATCCCTGATATTTATAATCTATGTAGTAGGTTAGAAGGTTGATTTGAATTTCAATCAATTTAGTAGATAACTAAGGAAAGGACTTTATCATTGAAACTGATTATAAAAAAAAACAGGGATCTTTGATAGTTTGTCAATATCATTTTCGTTTTTATTTTGAACATTAATGTTTTTCAAATTTCCTATATTTTTGAACATTATTATTTTTCAAACTTTACTAAATTATAAAGCCTGTTACTTTTTTAAAACCATTCACAACCGGTTTCATAAAATCAACTCAAAACTAATTTCATGCTTGTTAACACAAACAAATATTCTCCCCGAAAATGACATCGTGTAAATTCCTTATTATTTTAACAGATAACCTATCTCAATCAAAAATAATAATTAAAATTAACATACCAAATTAGATCAAATTAAATTAATTTAACTGAGAAAGATACTTGGAAATTTGATGTTCATGAATATAACTGATAAAGAAACCATGTAATTGGCCTGAAAGCTTGATTATCATATAATTGATAAATGAAAAGTTGAATGCAAAAATGATGTTTCATTATTATAATAGATGAATTAGATTGGAGATTATTGATTTGTGGTTTGTGGATTATTGATTTGGTTACACAGATCTAGTGTTAAGACTTTCTGCGGTTTTGCACGTGTCATTCTTTAGTTTTTTTTAGTAAAGATGAGTTTTTCAAAAGCGTGTTTTATATAGGTTATAGATTATTATGAATCGTGTAATACACGGGCAGTTCAAACATGTTTTTTTTAAACACTCATATAAATGAATGTCATCTAATTTTATTAGCGTTTGTCATTATACTAATTTATAAACTTCAATCATATCATTTCATGTAATGTGATCGATGGTTTCTATATAGTAATCGACTATATGTCATAGTTTAATTGATTTTTTGAACAAAGATAATGGCATCGAATGATAAAGTTTTGGGAATGGATGTAAAAAAAATCCATCGTTAACATAAGAATGCTCACTCTTAGGGCATATTCATCATTACCAAAGTATATAGATTTGGTTTACTAACATCTTCATAATCCACTTGCAAACACAAAATATATCCGTAAGACCTCCATCAAATGTAAACACATAAGACAACTAATTAAATATAAATAAACCAGAAATATAAAGTGACATAATGAAAATTAGAAGTTTGTATAATTTTGTAGTCGTAGGTTTAGAGATTATATAGTCACTACAAGAAAAAGAGATATTTGGGAGGGGAAAACCGTGTCAAATACTATTTGGCACGACTTTCGCACGGTTTTGGCTCCATCCTAAATATGAGGGTGCCAAATACATTTGGGTCGGGTTGAAATCGGGGTAAGTAGTATTTGGCATAGTTCATGGGACGGTTTAACTTTGGGGTGCCATGAGTGATTAATTTGGCACGGCTAATAATCTTTCGTTCCAAATTGGCATTCGTCGCACTTTTATATCCCGTGCCAAATATATATTTATACCAATTCATTTCCCGTGCCGAATGCTTATTTGGTAGAGTTTTTATTTACCCTACCAAAATTAATGATGATGGTTTTATCTACCTTGCCAAAAAATATTTGGCATGTATTTGCATTCGTTTTAAAAGTCATTTGGCACGGTTTTGCATTCAATTAGCCATCGTATCACCCAACCATCTCAAATTTTTAGAAATATAGTTCAATCAAAGCCAAAAATAAATTGAACTCGATTTTTATTATCATCAATAAAATCAAGTCAGCATGGTAACTTGAATACCATAAAGTAAAAACAATGCGTCCAACATCTTTATAAACCATGGTCTTTAGAATCACAAGGTCATAACTAAAAACTCTTTTACTTAGTAAAGGAAAACATCAAGTGGGGAATTCGTATTTCTAAAATATCAAATCATTCCTTATCGAGTAAGATTTTTTAATTATTATTTATTTATTTTAAATATTTCTAAAAAAATCAAATCATTCCTTAATTATTATTAATTTAATTCAACAATCAGTTTATACCTCAAATTAATTTTGCTATGATTTTGGGTTTCATGTCTATTTTCCTACTTCTACTTCAATAATACTAATGTTTTCGATTATTGTTTACTTTGTTTGATCAAAACCCATACTTTTACTCATTGTGTGAATTTTTTGTTTGATTACTTACAACCCTTTGATTGATTACCCATTTTTTTTGTTATTCAACAATTTTATTGTAGTTTTTTTAAAATTGATTTATTTGTTTGATTGTGAGTTTATCTGGTTATATGTCGTTGAATTGATTATTGCGTTTTTCATATTGTGATGATTCTATTTCAGGTGTTATGCTGAACTTCATACAAGCTTAGATGACATATTCTATTGCAATCTGTGTGAAGTTGAGGTATGTTCTTTATCATTGAGGTCATTTGAACCAGTTTGTACTCTACAACTTTGATATGATTTCCTAGAATTTGGATAGACATTGCACAGGTAATTCAAACTTTTTCTTACTGCTTGATGCTACCTGTTTTTGATTTCAGAAGTTATAAATTGACCTGCAAAGTCAAAGACGTGAAACAATATTATTTAATAAGAATATAGCATATTGAACATTCTACGTGGTGGTTTTCTTGCAGGTTTTCAACTACAGCAAGCACTGCAAAGTCTGTAAGAGATGTGTTGATCGATTTGAACACCATTACAAGGTACACATGAATTGTCGTTATGCCAACACTATTAATACCTTTTACTCACAATAATATTTCGAATGCCTTAATTCTTTCTGTAGTGGCTCAAAAAGTGTACGGGAAAAAATTACCTCACCATTATGGTCTCTGCTCTTCTCCTGGTAATGTCAAGCATGCAGTGTTTATATGTATCAGTCTTCAAGCAAAGATTCTCACTTCTAACATGGTTTTTATAACATTTGACATTAAGAATTAAAGCTCATACTTTAATGGTCAACCGGGTTCATTGTATTGATAATTTGTGCCCTCGATCACAAACGATACACTACTGATGTAGCTTCCAAGGTAGGAAGCAGTTTCACATTAGCACCTTATGTTACTGTTGATACAAAAGTTAGGCTAGGTTGTATTTGGCCCGAATAAGCAGTTATTCGGGTATGGAGTAACCCGTTCTTGTAACAAGTGAGTTTGTTCAGGATGCCTGCGCAAGGAATGAAACACCATTAATCTTATCGTGGGAGCGGATCCTACGTTAGACTCCGGCGTGAGAGTAAGTATATAACTTTAGGGAGTAATCGAATGTAATTAGGGTTTATGCGATACCTGTATTGATGATAATCGTCTTCCTTTTATAGGCCGAGTAGGCCCTAGGGTTTCCTTATCTTTCAGCCCAAGGCTCGTCTGATATTTTGGGATTTGGACTTATCTTAACCTATTCAAATAAGCAGAGCGTATCTCTTACTTGGTTAGATTATCTTTTCCTAAGATAGCTCATAGAGTGAAGAACACGTGTCAAACATCTAACAACGCACAACTTTCGAGGACATAGTATAAATAGGGTAATCGAGCACTGTGCATGTTCCACAGTTTTCAAATCAAATCGCCATTTTTTCACATATAGCCGCATACGTCACTTATTTCCACAGAATCCCATCACCGCAGGTTAGTACACCACGCCCCTTTGTAAAACTTGATTAAAAATGGGTAGGGATATAATACAACTAGAGGACGCTGTATCAACCATCTTCGAAGAGTATCTCCTGGAGTTCACCTCGGAGTATGGTAACCAGAAGGCTTACACCCTGAGTTGCCTGTCCCAGAGGACACCATCGTGGACTTTCCGGAGGGTAAAGTTGGTGTTTACACCAAGTTTTTTGAATTTTCAAACTATCGCATCCCCCTTTCACAATTTCTCTTTGACATTCTTGGATATTACGAAATTCATCTGTCACAATTGTCGGTGATTGGCGCGGCCAAAGTAAGTCACTTTGAAATCAACTGCCGTGTCCTGAACGTAAGCCCCACACTGAATCTATTCCGTGTTTTCTATGTTCCCTCCTATAACTCGGGGTGGATGTCGTTTAGCAAGCGACCTGGGAAAAACACCCCACAGTGTTATACAAAGTCGTTTGACTCGTTGAAGAACTGGAACAACCGATTCTTCTAGGTGGACGAGAGGATATTCCCTACCATCATGGCATGGCGCACAAGCGCCCCAAAGGATGGGTTGCCACCAGCAGACTCCTATTCTTCGGTGGACATGACAACTTTGAACACACGTCGTACCCTAATCCAAAAACAACCAAAAGTGATACTATGCCTAGTAGGGCTGAGTCGGAACTTCTTTCTGGGGGATGACGTGTATCCCACATTCCTCAATGACGATGACCGGGGTGGGTGTCTATAAACTGTCTTTCTTTCTTATTTATTCATGAAAGTATACTAACAATTCCTTTGTAAATGCAGATATGGACTTGTTCAACCTAATCAGTGCACCAAATTCGACGAAGGTGAAGATCGGGACCCGACCCTGTGCTGCCCATGAGGTGCCCCTATTGACTGCTACCGCCAATCGTGTTATAGATATGAAGGACACGATCGGGAAATCAGAGTCCTCGGGGCACCTTCGGCCATGGAAAAATCACCGCTGGATTTTGCTAACGAAAACCCACCCCCCTTAATCACTGAGAAGGACGGGACGGAAGAACAGGTCCAGGATGGATTGTTGGGTGAAATCCCTCCTGTAGAAAATCCAACAGTCACGAAGGTGATTCCCGAACTAAACCTGGGTAGAGAAGTGGCCGCCATAGGGACCCTTGTAAACAAAAGGCGCTGCAAAAGGGGTAATGATGGGGCAGATGCTAATGCACCGCCCAAGGTACTGGGGAAGGATCATGCTGCCTCCCGCCCATCACAGAGTACCCTCAGAGGGAAATCCCTAGCTTCAATGGGATTAGAGGCGGGCTCCACCTTTTCCGCACCTGCTTCGCAGGTGACTCCTGCCGATATGAGTGATCCGGACCCGCTATCTTATGAGAAGCCGCAACCAATCCCTGAGCAAGATATTGCCCAGTAAGTGATTCGTTCCATGATATATCTTTTTGCTTTCTTTATTTTTTTAGTCATGCGAACAGACCATATTTGCCTTGTTTCGTGAATTCAGATCTTCCAAAGGAGCGGCAACTGCGAGAGATCTGGACTCTAAGAAGTTTTCCTCCTTTACATCCATGGTTGGGTCGCCAGGCAGTATATATCAGCAGGGGTGGGGTGTGACCAACAACTGCCGCTTGGATACCCCAGATGTATGCCAGGACATGGTGGATCACATAGTACCGTCGGGGTACTTTTCGGAGTTGCGACACTTGCCCAATGATGACTTTTTAAGCCAATACAACAAAAACCTAGCACGGCAAGTGGCTATAGGTTCCCAATTGAGGCTGAGGTTTGAGCAAGAGGTCAGATTGCTGAAGAAAGCCATAGCCAAAATAGCCAAACGGGATTAGAGGATTCAAGCGAGAGAGGAGGAAATAAAAAAGCTTGATCAGGAAATTAAATCCCTCCGAGGTGTGGATACGGAAGTGCAGGGCCTCTATAATCAGACGAGGAACTTGGAACACTGCTTGAGGCTGAGGTGGATATGAAGAAGGCCGCGGAGGATAAAAATGCAGAATTAACTAAAGAGTTGGAAAGCCTCCGCGCCCAGTTTACAGACCTCCAAGTTAGCAATGATCTGCTGTCCCAGCAAGTGTCTACTCTTCAGGCTCAAGTCACGGGCGAGGAAAGGATAAAAGCCGCCTTTGAGGAGTTCAAGAAATACGAGGATGACCGGGTAAACTCTCGGTGTGCGGAGATGGATGCAAGACTGGATGCGATGAGCATAGATTTTGATGAGGAGTTGTATCCTCATATGCTGACAGCGATCGCGGGTCGCCGATGGATGATCGGGCACGGTCTACGCCTAGCTGTCATGAAGTGTGCTGAATCTACGGAACTGAGGCAGGTATTTGCCGATGTCGTCTCCGCGGGGATCGCTAAAGGTATGAGCGAAGGGCTTAAGCATGGGGTAGAGCACGGAAAGGCTAAGCTAGATTTAGAGGCTATTGAGGCGTACGACCCAGAGGCCGATACTAAATATGTTGCGGCCCTTCATGCTCTGAAGGATTTAAAGTACCCTATAGTCGATCAGCTGGAGAAGTTGAAGGATGCCCCTATAGACGTGGTCATGGCGTCCTTATACTTGGAGAGTGATTCTGGAGAAGACACTCCTCAGTGGATCCGTGAGCTTCGCCCCAGCTCTTCCCAGCTAAAGATCCCTGTGTACCCTGAGGTACGCGACCCTAAAGATCCCTGGTCCTTCAAAGAGGAGATACTGTTGGCGGATGCCATCGCGGCTAACATAAGCCGCGCCGAAAAGAAGAAGAAGTGCCGGGTGTTGTGCCGTACCCATGGGGTCGGTTCTACCCACCATGCCAGATCTGACGACGTCCCAGTATCAGTGCCTACCATTGCTCCTCAGGGTCTTACCATCCTGCTGGCGGATGCTGCTACACAGACTGAAGACGAGACATCTTTGAGATTGCTTAGATCTAAGTCCTTACCGCCTATGTATAATTTAGATTGGCTATAATACCTTCTGTGGTACTTAGATAATATTTTTTGTTTGTAATATATCCACGAATATCCGTGGTTAACAATGTTTGTAATTTATCATTGCCTAATATATTTTGTTTATAATCGCACTGGTAGTGTCTTACAAGCTCCGTGAGAGTCTTTTCTTATATACCTAACGTCTTAGGTATACGTAAAGTAAGGACGTGGAATCCGTGACCACTGGGGTTGCAACCCTCTTACGCGGCAAGCCGATTATATGGATGCTTAGCCTATATTTATCCAGAGATAGTCATGAATGGAAAATAATATGAATTAAATAAAAAGAGAGATTTACTTAAAAAAGGTTTAACTTTTCATATAAAGAAAGCGCTCGGTTAGCTAGACCCAACAGAGTTTTATTCATGCCCTAAAAACAAAAAGGAAAAAAATACATGTATTACTTTATTACGAGTCCTAATTGTAGTGCGAATTCATCCATACATGAGACGTGGCTCAAAGGTAACACTTCTTTAGATTGGCGATGTTCTACGTCTTTGGGAGGACCATCCCGTTAGTAGATCTTAGATTGTATGCTCCATCTCCCAGTGCTTCCGTTACCTCTTAAGGTCCTTCCCACTTTGGGCCAAGCTTCCCTACATCTACGGCGTGACTAGCATCAACCCTAGCATCGTAGTACTTTATCATTTTCGACTTGGCCTTACGCGCGCTCACGCCTTTCTTCAAGTAGATCCAAATTTAGCCGTAGCTCTTCATCATTGTGCATGGCGTCCACTACTACGGTGAAGTATGTTGGCCTTCTGATTTCAGTAGGTATGACGGCCTCCGTCCCATTGGTCAGGGAAAACGGAGTATCATCGTTGCTTGACTTGATCATCGTACGATGGGCCCAAAGGACATGGGGGAGTTCTTTCAGCCAATTCTTATTTCCTTCACCCAGGCGGGCCTTGATCCCTTCACCCAAGCTTCTATTTGCCCTTTCTACGAGTCCATTGGACTGCGGATGTTTTACTGAGGCGAAGCGCTATACGATATCTTACTTTTCGCACTAATCTTTGAATGGGTCGCCGCTGAAATATTTGCCGTTATCCAAGACTATCTCTCCAGGGAGTCCAAAACGGCATACAATGTTATCCCATACAAACTTCTTCACTTGACTGCCGCTAATTGCCGCCACAGCCTTTGCCTCTATCCACTTTGTGAAATAATCCATAGCGACTATCAAGAACTTGACCTTCCCTGGCCCTTCTGGGAAAGGACCAGCGATGTCAATCCCTCATTTGTAGAATGGCCACGGGGCCGTGATGGGGTCCAGCGGATGCTGAGGATGTCTTGGCACTGGATGGTGTATCTGGAAATCTTTACACTTGTGTATAATCTCTCGTGCGTCCCGATGCATGGTTAGCTAGTAATACCCGAACCGCATGGCCTTGGCGACCACGGATCGTGGCCCTGCATGCATACTGCACGATCCCTCATGAATCTCCTGGATTACGTAATCCGCTTGAAGTGGTCTGACACACCTTAGCCATGGCTTCAAGAATGAGCGCCTGTAAAGAATCCTTTCCAACAATTCATATTATCTGGCCTTAATACGGAGTTTGCTTGCCTCCTTTCAATCGTTTGGAAGAGTCTTATTTCTCAAATATTCTATTATCGGCGTCATCCATGTTGGTCCTTCTTCCTCTACCACTGCCGCCACTTCTTTCTCTTGTATGGATTTTTCTTTAAGTATTTCGACCAGAACTTGTTTTGATAGGTGCGCAAAGCTGGTTGACGCCATTTTGCTCAAGGCATCGGCTTTCTTGTTTTTACTTCTTGGGACCTGGCTTATAGAAAAACTATTGAAGCCGCTGATCAGGCTTTTGGTTTTCTCCAAGTATCTGATCATATTTTATTCTTTGGCAATATACGTCCCGAGAACTTGGTTTGCCACCAGCTTAGAGTCGAAGCTTACCTGTATATTGCGTACTCCCATTCGCGTCGCGATTCGGAGCACCGCTATCAGCGCTTCATATTCTTCCTCATTGTTTGAAGTGACGAATTGAAACCTTAGCGCGTAGGTAAACTTCGTTCTTTCTAGGCTTGTTAGTATTAGCCTAGCGCCTGATCCATCAACACATGATGATCCGTCCGTGAACAGTGTCCACGGCTCTTGTGGAGTTTCAATCACCAATGCCTCTGGTGGAGCGTCGTCCAGCTTCTCAATGAGGAAGTCTGCTAGGATCTGGCATTTCACAGATGTCCGCGGTCGGTATATGATATTGTGCTCCCCTAGCATGACGCTCCATTTTTGTAATTACCCTGCCACGTTGGGACGTGATATCACTTGCTTGACGGGCTGGTCGGTGATGACCACAAAATAAAATAACAATAGACAATAGACATTTACAAAGTGTCTCAGTAATTGTATATAGAGTAAACTGCAAAAATCATCCCAGTGGTTTGTACTTTTTGGCACTAATCATCCTTAACCGATACTATTGGCAATAATCATCCCTGAGCACTGAAACGTTCGGCAAAAATCATCCCTCACCACGAATTATGGAGGGTAATTATGTCATTTAAAACACACAGGGATGATTTTTTCCAAAATATGTTTAAACCAAGGGATGATTTTTGCAGTTTTACAAAAAAAAACTAATATTCACAATTATAATTATTTTTTACTTTTTTTAATTAAATCATCGCTTCATTATAATAATAGAATCTACAACAAATTAGAGGGGAGCGAAGATACTATCTAGGTCTTCACTCATTTGCGTCAAAGGCGATATTATTATTATTATTATTATTATTATATTTATTTAATTCTATTATATTTATTTGTAATTTACTTATTATTATTATTTTGCAGTTTACTCTTCTATATATTTAACGTAACAATAGACATTTATAAAGGCCAATATTGAACAGTTATAAGGCAAACCAAAACAAACAGAAAACGAAACAAAACCAACAAACCAATCCAGCTAAAATCGACCATGTCAGAACCCTCCATACTTTTTTTTAATTTCCAGATACATGTATTACGGTTCAATGTTATTGTACATTAAATACATTTCCACAAGAACAACCATGATAAACATATGTACACAATAACCCGGAAGTAAAACGACAAAACGAGCCAAGCCGAACCGGTCAATTCAGAATTGGGGCTATTATTGAACAGTAATAAGGCAAATCAAAACAAACAGAAAACCAAACAAAACCAACAAACCGATCCAACTGAAACCGACCGTGTTCGAATCCTCCATACATTTTTTTCAATTTTAAGATACATATACTACGGTTCAATGTTATTGTACATTAAATACATTTCGAAAAGATCAACCATTATAAAGATATGTACACAATAACCCGGAAGTAAAACGACAAAACGAGCCAAGCCGAACCGGCCAATTCAGAATTGGCACATCACATCAAAATCAATAGGTTCGGAAAAAAACAAGTGTCCAAGACGAACCGACCATTTCAAAATTGGCTCATCCAACCAGAATCTATAGGTTCGGAAAAGATCTAGTGACGGTTATCTCGATAAACTAAACCTTTAAGACAGCACGGTTAAGTTTTTATGAATTAAAAAAGAAAAAATTATACTATCGAAATGTCATAAAATATAACACAATTGAAACACATCGTCGTAACTATCCGATAGATACACACTTAAAAAAATAAAAAACCACAAGTAAAAGAAACAAACCCGCCCGTCGGGCGGGTTACGTAACTAGTGTATATATATGTATATATGTATATATATATGTATATATGTATATATATATATGTATATATATATATATACATATATATACATATATATACATATATATATAGATATATGTATATATATATATATATGTATATATATATATATATGTATATATATATATATATATATATATATATGTATATATATATATATATATATAGGGTGAGGTTCTTTTCAGAACCAAACGAATGTACAGAACTGCGAGAACCAGCATCAACCAATCACATTTTTTTTATATATTTTTTTATTGTTTAATTCAAGAGGGTATAGTCGTAAAATTACCGTTTTATTTTCTTTTTGAATTATTTTAATAAAAAACATTTTTTTAATTCCTAAATTTTAGGAATTTATTATTTTTATTTTTATTTTTGAAATAATAAGGTAATATGCATATGTGTTTTTTTTCGGATAATGTAATTTTACATGTGTTTTTTTATGTTCAATTGCTTAAATCTCTAATGTGTTTTGCTTACACATACTCTACATGAGTGCATGAAATTGTAAACAAAAGAAATTAACATATAACGTTTACAACTCAAAACAAAAATGTTATACACAAAATTTAAAATCATGTGATAAAATTCAAATACAAATTTCTAAAAGTAAAGAATAAATGAAAGTTTCGTTGATGTGTATAGACGTGTCTACCAATCTTTAACACAACCACATTTGTTGTCGCCGTATATGCACATGTATTTTCCGTCATTAGGCACTCTCGATTTCTTTGTATATATATGTGCATATGAGTTCATCCATATGCCCTTATATATTTGTACTCAAGTTAGTCCATGTGTACTTGTATCCACTGCATGCACTTGTGTCTTAACTTGTTACATCTTTATCAAAACTATCTCATCAAATATAAAACACATGTGCACTCTTCATATTCTCATCATACTCGTACCTGTTGCCAAAAAACAATTAATAAAGAAATTATTTAATTATAACAACTAACAAAATACATATGCACAATCCTTCCCGATATCAAGATGGTCAGAACAATTTTGATCTTCAACCAGTATATTCATACATAGAAAATATAATATAATCCACTCTTGACTTTTGCATAAGATCTTTAAAGTATAATTGAAGTCATGGTAGTGGATCAATCGTGGAGACACCAACCATATTTGTAAACTAAGAAATAAAATTAATTAACAATTAAAATATACATATATGGTTTGCCATGCTTCTGACAAACAAAAAGTTACGTCTTGTTTTAGATTTAAAAAAGAACTTAATTTTTTTATATAACTTAATATATTAAATGTAATGGATGTAAAAAAAGAGCAGAACACCAGATTTGGTTTTAGCAGTTCATATCTCGAAATCAAAAACATATATAAATCCACAATGCATAAGTAAAAAATACTTTGCGATTCTTCTTGTTTCGTCAACCACTACGAACCCTTGCTGAGAATAAAAAACCGATTGCATAGATTAATAGATAAAACCAAGATCAGCGGGTTAATTTCCCGACGTCTTTTAGAACCCAAAAAAGAAAGTGTGGTGTGCAGTTTTTTATGAATTCCTGTGCGCCCGTAACGCAAAACTTAAAACTAAGACCATGGAACGATCCAAAACGCACTTAATATACATAAGTTAACAGTGCATCGAATCACATATTTGTTCTAATGATAGATCGAGCAATGCAAAAAACTCAAGCTTGAAAAACTGATTGAAACAAAAGTTTTGACAAAAAATAGAATAAAATAATTTAAGAGACAGAAATTTAAAAAACAAGATTGATACCTCGGTAGATGATGGAACAAAGAATGATCGAGATTAGGTTTTGGGTCTGATGTCGGCATCTACGGTGAAAGAAAACCACATGTTATTAATCCCCTTTTGTGTATCCAAGCAAACAAAACTTACATAATAAAACCAAAACATTAATTAGTTAAAATATAAACTAATTTACCTTGTGAAACTAAGAAATTTTTTTGTTACAACCACAAACTGATGCGTGGATACGTGAGATCCGAAACGAATGAAACACCAACAAACATCAGTAACATCATCACACTCGATACTTGTATTTCAAATATAAATATTTGATGTTTTTTTGACGATTTTTTGAAGACCAATATAAGCCGATCAGATCTAAAGAAATGGGAGAGAGACCAGGTGTGAGGAGTGGTTGTGGTATGGATTTTTAAATAAAATTATAACTGATCTAAAATTTAGGTGATTGATTATAATTGGAAGTTACATAATTGCCCTTTAGATTAATAAATTATATCATTTTAATTTGTCAATGTAATAGGGGTAGTTTACCGTGTGGCATGTCACTCGGTTTATTAGTGGTTGTTCAAGCTTGAGCTTGAGGTTAATGTGGTATTTTAGCCACATTCCATTGTACTTAATTGTTTTGGGAGATTAATATATTTTACTGGGGTAAAATTCCTATTTACCCAAAAAAAAGATCAAATAAAAAGACAAATATTCGTGAGAAGGATAAAAAGATTTATTTTTTTAAAAAGTTCTCAAAAAATTCTAAGAAAATTTCACAAGATCGTGTATGTTGGTTCATGAAAAAGTTATAAAGGAAGTTTTTCTAAAAGTGGATAGTTTTCCCAAAAAAATTTATAAAAAAAACATTTGTGCATTAAATCGGTTTTTTGTGCATTAAAAATTCATTTTTGTACCCAACTTCTTTTGACTTTTTGCATCAAAATTTTATTGCGCATCAAACTATAACAAGTCGAAAAATTTGTGCATCAAAATTTTTTTGTGCATCAAAATTTCTTTTTTTGCGCATTAAAAAAACGTATAAAAACTCAAAATTAGAAAAACTTCTTTTATAAAAGTTTTATGCACCAACATACCTGATTTAATGTAATTTTTTTGAAATATTTCGAGAACTTTTTAAAAAAAAAATTTCTTTTTATCATTTTCACGAATATTTGTCTTTTTATTTTAACCTTCCTATATATATATATATAATTCGGATCGATTGAGAAGGTTTTCAAAAATGATAGATTTTTAACTTTTATTCAAGTTTTTCAAGCGTAAAACTCATTTTAATGTGATTATAATCCAAAATGTGTAAACAAAATTTGAATCAATGTTAAAAAATCTCTGGATTTTGCGATATAAGTACAATACCGAATCTTCTATACAAATTTAAAGAATCATTACAATAACTCGATTTTAGCATTGATTTGTGAATCAAATTTGGGATTTATAGATTCGATTAAATGATGTTTAATCGAATTAAATGATATTTACTTGTGAATCAAGTCAAAAAATATGAATCAATTTACTCAAACAAAGATTTCTCAATCTTCTCAAAATAAAAACCTTCTCAATGATGTTTTTTGAGGTAAATGATGTCTATATATATATATATATATAGAGGAAGGTTAAAATAAAAAGACAAATATTCGTGAGAATGATAAAAATAAAACATTTTTTTAAAAATTTCTCGAAAAATTCCAAAAAAATTCCATTAAATCAGGTATGTTGGTGCATAAAACTTTTGTAAAATAAGTTTTTCTAATTTTGAGTTTTTATACTTTTTTTTAATGCGCAAAAAAAGAAATTTTGATGCACAAAAAATTTTTGATTGGCACAAAATTTTCGCTTGTTATAGTTGATGCGCAATAAAATTTTGATGCAAAAAGTCAAAGAAGTTGGGTACAAAAACGAATTTTTGATGCACAAAAAACCGATTTAATGCACAAACGTTTTTTTTTAATAAATTTTTTTCGGCAAAACTATCCACTTTTAGAAAAACTTCCTTTTACGCTTTATCATGCACTAACATACAGCTCTTGTGGGAATTTTTTTTCAGAATTTTTTTTGAGAACTTTAAAAAAAAATAATCTTTTTTCTTCCTTCTCACAATGCGGTTATAGTTACTTCTTATCCTTCTTATTTTAAGAAAACTTCTCATTTGATCCTAACTATATATATATATATATACATATAATCACAAAAAGGCCTTTAAACACACATGAAATACACATGTATGAGTAGTGCATAAACTAATTAAACTCAAACCTCATGTTTTGCATATCTATATTGTACAAGTATGTAGAATTTTGTGGCCCGCGTCAAATGATGACCTTGTGCAATGGCACCTCTTGCACCCTTAAAAATGGCCCTGTCATTTGACTGCTTGCACTACCTATTACGGAGTAGTTTTCATTTTATAAATATAATACAAGATTATTGCAAAAAAAATCGTATCCAAACATTGTTTGTTAATCTCTTTTGCTTGGTGTCATTTGACTAAATAAAAAAGTGATGAACATCTTGTTATGTTAATTGACCGTAAAGACAAAATGACCACAGAATATTTATGACCAATCCTCTTCAATCCAGTTATAAGAATATGTTTATGCTCTACGTCAATCAACTAAAGTACAATAGAATAATTAAAAAGTAACATCAAATACCCAATTAAGGATCTATAATAGATCAAGGATGATAAACAAACCATTAAGGAAACATAGAAATAAATATCTAAAAGAAGATACCAAACAATATTGAAATTAAAAGATCCCATGTTTCTTACCTCTCCAAAGTGAGATACTACTTCACTACACTACATGGAACACTAGCCACCTCAATGATTCGTTATATTTGTTTAAAACCCAAAAATTAATGCAGTCAATGGTAATTTGACTCAACACCTCAGCTGAAAGGAGACTTTTGTTGGGTAAAACATCCTATATATAAATAAATAAATAATGTTATGAAACATTAGAGGTGTTTTTAGTGCAACAAACATAATGAAAAATATATACAAGTACTTACCTCTCCAGACGCCAAAACTTTCATCCACCTCATGACATAATACCCACATGCTGAACCATCCA
>BQNB010034726.1:0-40992 GCA_026074375.1 Tanacetum coccineum
ATTTTTCTAGTGATTTTCACCAAGTTTTAAGTTAGTTTTAACCATTTTCAACCTAATCTAGTACACACAAAACCCCAATAAACTCTTGATCATCATATTCATCACACTTACAATTACATTTATAAATAAATTACAAGAAAATACAAGAATAATTAAAATAAGTAAAGGTTTATACCCACTAGATGATGCAAGTGATGATTTTCACCCAAAACAAATGTAACTCTTTTACACCAAGCTTTGATTATTAACCCAATACCCCTAGATCATCATTATTTCTCCATGCATTGACCCTATGATCACTTGAATTAACTCAGCCCCTAAAGTGTATGGAAACCTTCTTTCAACACCTTTAATTCATCTTCAAAGTATAGGGTTATGCTTAAGGTATCTTCTTAGCTAGTGTAGTGATTTTTGATCTTGGAAATTTTGTATGAAATGGGTGTTATGGTGATGATGGTGTACGGCATGAACAAGGGCAAGGAAGAGTGTGTGTAGTTTTTTTTTGTAAACAATGGGATGAAATGAGTGGGTTTGATGGTTTTGTATCAAGGCTTGCATGCAAGGCTAGGATGAAAGGTTAAGACAAGTGTCTTGCCTTTCATCCATATGATGCCACACCACCAAGGATGTGGTGCAAGTAATTTTTGTGTTTTAATTTTATAAATCTTAGTGTTTAGTGTATAAATTTTAAGATAGGTAGGTAGTTTTGAGGCTAACGGGTACAAACGTAAAATAAAACGAGAGTTAAGGCGAAACCACGAAGTAAAAACGAACAAGTTAAAAATAGTTCTACGAAAATCGTGATACTTCTCTGAAAATTTTAGTTTACGTACGGTACTAGACGAACAATAATTATAAACATTGTTCTTAATAATTTTACGTAAGGTACGAAAAGAAAATGCACGCAATACGAAAAATAAAAACGAATGAAATAAAAATATTTCTACGGCATTTTGAAAATATAAACGTCGATGCTTAACGTAGGATTCGCCGATTCTTTGTAAACGTCGCGTAAATTACAATTGTAAGCCCTAATTTCTTCCCGTTTAGTCGTGAGTTCATATTTCAACATAAAAATGAAAATTATAATTAATACTCGAGAATAAAATAACGACCTGAAATTGACGGATTGTCACAGAAAACATTATAAGCAACGTTGTTTGGTTTGTTATGTTAGGCCATAAACATAACGGGTTTGTTTGTACCCGAAGAAGAGCTTGACATCTAGCTTTGTGTCGAAAAATAATGTAAGCAACGTTGTGTGCTTTTCTCCGCCGAGAAGGGAGCTTGTTGACTAGTGAAGTAACTCTCGAGTTGGGTATTCGGGGAGTGGAGTAGGGCGAAGAGGAGCTTCATGACCAAACCACTATAAATCATCGTGTCTGGTTTACACTTTCTTTTACCTTTCGCTTTACATCTTTATTTACCTTATTGCCTTACATTTATATTAGCATTAGATCTATATGTGTGTTAATTGTTGCTTATATTGTTTGGATGATAATTGTGTTATGGATAGAAGCTAGTATTGTGATTATGTTTTATAACAACCTACAATTTTCCTCTATGTAATTATCCATCTATTAAATTAGATGCAAATTTCCTCAGTGTAATTTTCATCTATTAAATTAGATGCAACCATTTTCATGGACAGATTTTTGCTTTATTCCATCCATAATTTAACGTAACTTACATTACAAAAGTAAACGTGCTCACGTATAACAACCCGTAATTTTTTAGTATTTTCATCAATGTAATATCTACTTACTATATTAAGTACAACCTTTTTTCGGGGAATATTTTTCGTTTTTATTCCATTCCATTATGTAACCTAGTTTACATTTCTAAAGTAAACGAGCTCACACAACTACCTATGCCTATTCCATATATGTTTACATCAAGTAAACATCCTAATATGTCATGTCAATAATCTATTATCCATTTTATCATGTACGTTATCTATTTAACGTAGTTTTCACAACGATATTATCAAATGAACTTTATCCGTTAACATTTATATCAAAACCCTTACTTCATGTAATGTTTACATATAAAACGAAATAAAAAGCCTTCAAACATGTGTACAAGTGATGAATACATAATATTTAAATCACATTTTCCCTCCTAAATCAAAGTACAACTCATTTGAGCTTAATGTACAAGCCAATAAAGCATAGAATTCAAACTAGCTCATTTCCCTCCAAAATCTTAAGGATTTCGTACCACCTCTTTAGCACTAATTACAAGCACTAAATACACAATATTTAAACACTTTTCCCTCTTTAATCTCAGCTCCTACACTAACCTTAAAACCTAAACCCTAATCCTAAACCCGAAAACCCTAGCAAACCTGTTACACCCTTAAACTAGTTCATAGTTTTCAGAAATCTGATCCGTTGATAAAACATAGGATCTAGGAAAAATCAATAAGCTTTGGGTATTAAGCAAAAATACTAGGTTGTATCCCTATGTCTTGTGATCATTTTGCCGGTTGACTCAACCTGATTCAATGTCGGATGAATTTGTTATAGCCGAAATGGCAAAAGTACACAGATTCTGCACACCTGTAGTAAATGGATGTTATTTCTAAATTTTTGTATAGTAACCCCTAAATATGTAAAACTAAAAGTTGTAGAGGACTTAAATATCTAACCATGCTCACTGGTTTGAGTTTCATCGGAGTTACGTTTGTAAATGACAACCATTTTACCGGGACTGGTGTTGGCTGTCCAAAAATAGCCATGTATAAACTAAATAAACACCTCAAGCTCCTCCATGACTCACCACCACACTCATCACCATGATCTCACCACCACATCACCATCACTCCAGCACCTTACAAGCACCTCCATCACCACCTTGTCACCCAACTTGGCTACCAAGTCTCCAAAACCCCTAGTCATCATCCTAACTTCTCCATCTCCTTCCACCTTGCTAAGCTACACTCCTAGCTCTCCATACTCATCATATAGCTGCCATTAGTCATCTCCTTACAACCCTTGGTCCTTACTCCAAGCCCTAACCTTGGCAACCAAGTTTTCAACCACTATAAATAGCCAAGACCCCTATTTCTTTCAAACACACCTCAAAAACTCATCACCACTTAAATAGAGTTCTAAATCAGACCAAGGAGGATCAAGAGAAGTCCCTAAGATCATAATAGAAGCTAAGAAATCAAAAGAAAGGAGCCCTTGAAGTCGTTACTAGGTGTACGAACTCGAAAACCCTATTTCGACCTATTTTAGCTCAAGTAAGCTCAAAATCTTGTTCAATAAGCTTATAATCTATTTTAGAATGTTCATAATACTCTTAAGATCATATATAAACTCTTGTTTGAAGCCTTGAATGTGACAACCGTGACTTGGACAGGTTAGTCAAACCGTTAGTATTGACTTATGTGCCTGTTGCAATGTATAGTTTATGTGATTTTATGTGTTTGTGTGTGTTTATATATGTTTATATGGGATTGGTAATCAATCTATTGAGTGTGATCATCTCAATGAGATTGGATTGATGGTGAGATTGGTTGAGTTCATTTTGTTCATTTCGTTCACTTTTGAGTGACAAGGAAATGATTTATGAGATTTGAGCGTTTTCGTGTTGAATGTGTAAGTGTTTTTTTTACGTATACGTATTTTTGTGTTAGTAATTTAAGATAGGTTTAGATTTTAGGTGGTAAGTTAAGAAAAATGTAAAATTTCTATTTTAGGAAAATTAGGTTGAAAATGAAGGGTTAAAAAGTTATTTTAAAAATCTAGTGAATTTCGTTTATGCAAAAAAAGTATAGTCAAATTAGTTAAGGTTTTTATAAAAATTTAAGGAAATACAAATAAATATGTAATAATTAAATAAATAAAAAAAGGGGCCGACCGATTTAAAGAAAAAGGAGAAAAGAAAGAAAAAAAGAGTTTGATTTGGAAACAAATTGCAATTGGTAATTATCTAGGATATTCCATGTGGGCTATAAATACAAAACTAATCCCAAACCCTCACCCCTAGTACCTGTCGACCGAACCAAGAGAAGAAGAAGAAGAAAAAAGTTAGGGTTTTTCTTTTAAGGTATTTTTCTAATCTTTGTTTAATCCTAGTTATAAATTTTCAATTCCAGTAATCTAAACATGATGGATTAGGGTTTTAAATTAGGATTATAAATTAGGGTTCTTAAGTTTCTAAAAGATTATGATGTTATAATAATTGTTTGATCATTAGTTTAATTGGTTGCAAGATTTGATCGTGTATTTAGGTCTAGATCGCCCGAAGTAGTTGTTTATTTCACTGCAGAATTTTGGTCAGTCTTGTAGAGGCCATAACTCAATCATAAAAGATCAAATAAATAATTTACAACATACTGAAGATATGAGTTTGAGAAATTGATGCATACAAAATTCTAGATGAGTTCTATGGGTGAGCTTACCTTTTTCTTAGGACTACAAGTGACTCTGAAAGATGATAGGATTTTCATCAGTCAAGACAAGTATGTGGATGAAATTTTGAAGAAGTTTGGTTTTTCAACTGTGAAGACAGCAAGTACTCCTGTGGAGACTTCAAAGCCATTGCTCAAAGATGCAGAAGCTGAAGACGTTGATGTTTACTTATATAGATCAATGATTGGATCATTGATGTATCTAACAGCTTCTAGGCCTGATATAATGTTTGCTATATGTGCTTGTGCAAGATTTCAAGTCACACCTAAAGTTTCACATCTCCATGCTGTGAAAAGAATCTTTAGATACTTAAAAGGTCAACCTAAATTGGGCCTTTGGTATCCTAAGGCTCACCATTTGACTTGGAAGCTTATACTGACAGTGACTATGCCGGTGCAAGTTTATCCACAACAAAAGGTTGTTAATTTCTTGGGAGGAGATTGATCTCATGGCAATGTAAGAAGCAAACTATAGTTGCCAACTCGACTACTGAAGCAGAATATGTAGCTGCATCTAGTTGATGTGGACAGGTGTTATGGATTCAAAATCAAATGCTGGATTATGGATACAATTTCATGAATACTAAGATTTTCATTGACAATGAAAGCACCATCTGCATTGTTAAGAATCTAATGTTTCACTCAAAGACTAAGCACATTAAGATTAGACATCACTTCACCAGGGATTCATATGAGAAGAGATTAATTCAAGTGATCAAGATTCACACTGATCACAATGTTGCTGATTTACTCACAAAGGCATTTGATGTTAGCAGATTTCAATATCTGATTGCAAGTATTGGAATGCTTAACCTCTAAAGTATTGATTGAGGGGAGGTTAATTGTGTTACTATGAAGTTGATTATATACAAAGGATGCTTGTAATGAAATGGAAATGCTACATAACAATAAGTAGAAGTGGGTGAAGGGTCAGGAAATCCCACTGAACCCCAATACACATCCACAACTGCTTCACTATTTAATCTTGAACCAATCACTGTTCCATCATTTTCTTAACCCAAAAAGTCTCAAAAACCTAGGAAAGCCAAAAGGCCCACTGAGATATCTCAGTCTAGTGGACCTATTCCCCTTGTAGCAGATGAGACTGTCATTAAGGAGTGGGAAGATAGAATGGAAAGGGCTGCCACTACTGCTTTTAGCTTAGAAGCAGAGTAGGACAGTGGTAACATAAATAGGACCCAATCCATGGAAACACTTAATGAGTCTTTTCCTCAAGGAACTGATTCAGGTAGTAGTCCTAGGTGCCAAGATACCATATTAGGAGGTGCAGAAGCTCAAATTAGATTTGAGGCTGCATCTAAACAGTCCAATGATCCACCTCTCTCAAGAGTTAACACACTTGGAAGTGTCAAGTAATCATACAACTAGATTTTGACAAACTAAAGACCGAATCTTCAAAAAGCTCGTGCTCAGATTGCTAGACTTCAGAGAAAGCAAATGAGACATAACAACAAGTTTATTTTTGCTCGATTCAGGAATTCTACTCTAGAACTAATCATCAAAGATATCTAGGTTCGCCACCAATAAGATATGAAGAGTCTTTTTGGATACAATCCATGAGCTCAAGAACCACAAGGGAGGACCACCAGACTACTAGACTAGATCTTTGTCATTTACAGCTTTTGTTAGAATCCAACCACTGGATGTGTGGCATAGATAACGACACTTGTCAAATTTTGATTATGTAAATTATGTAGACAAGTTGTTTATGACTTAATATAGTGGTGATCCCATTATACCTCGTTGTTTCATGATATCAATGTCGTGGTTGTCTATCCTATATTTTGTAGTATGATAACTCATATCTTTATCTGGGATTACTATGATTCTCTTGCCATCCGGTTTTCTCAAATCTTTATACCCAAGTATCATGGATATAATTAATAATCAAGACGTTAAGCATAAAATTTGTTTTGACTCTACAGACTTCCAGATGAGTCTATCTTTGCAGAGTTATATAACTCATTATGGATCATACTAAAACCACTGAGAAATGAACCAGTCCCCGAGAAACCTAATGAGTTAGATGCTTGTTAGAATATCTATTCTAGAATTTTCCGTTATATCCTACAATATCAAAGAATGTGTATTTCTTTGTTAGAACTTGTACTGAATAAGTATCTAAACATAAAATAAGAATCCATACAAATGATATAGCATGACAATGACTTAATCTTATTTTGTGTAAATATTGATAGAATGGCTCCCAAAAGGACATCAACATCGGCAGCACCAGCCATGACTCAGGCTGTCATCGGGCAACTAGTTGCTAATAGTGTTGCTGCAGCTCTGAAAGTTTTCATCGGGGAACTACCCCATAGTATTAAAGGAACCGTTACTGCTTCAAAGCCTTAAACTTTAGAAGAAGCCATTACCATAACCCAGAGGTTGATGGATCAGGTAACAAAGCACAATTCTAAACCAATGATCACAAACGAAAGTTTGATAATAGAAGAACCTTTAACAACAACCACCTACCGGAACAACATAATCAACCGCAACACTGAATGATACCAACAACAATAGAGTAGAAGGCATGAAAACCTTTCCCCCAGGGCTTGTGCTGCCACCCCAACTAAAAACAAAGGGTATACTAGAAACCTTCCTTTGTGTAAAAGATGTACCCTACATCACACAGGACCTTGCATTATTAGGTGTCAGACTTGCAACAAGGTGGGTCATCTGACCAGGAACTGTAGAAGCATGGGGCCAGCCACTGGAAGCAACCTGCAACCAGTGTTAGTAACTTGTCATGCCTGTGGAGAGAAAGGGCATTACAAATATCAGTGCCCAAAAGCAAACAACAATGCCCATGGAAAATCATACTTGATGAGGGACAAGAACGCTCACCAAGATCCGAACGTAGCACCGGGTAGTTCCTTCTAAAACCAACATCTAGGTAGAGTAGTATTATTTGATTTTGGAGCCGTAAGAGTTTCGTATCCATAGCTTGCCTCTATGCTACATTATCCCACCATTATTATAGATAACTTTACGATTTCGAAAGAATGGCTGACGAAAAACCTAGTAAGCCACTAATACCGTTATACAGGCGTTTGCATTGATTTTGTTAAACTCAACCTTTCGAATTGATCTTATGCCGAATAAACTCGTTGTTCTAACGTCGGTCATTGGTATGATTTTATTGGTTATCCAAGTATCATGCCAAAATTTTCTTTGGACATGATAGTCGTCCCATTCTATTCGACGGTGAAACTCTATGATCATCCGAGGTGATCGAAGGTAAAAACCGATCTTAGCGCATCATATCTGTATAAAAATCGAAAGGGTTATATCCAGGAAGATCCCATCTTTCTTCTTATTTTGTAATATGGTACGATTACCCGTGAGCTGAATTAACGTTACCATAAAGAATCATTACCCATGCTACCCAGGATCGCACAATGATTTATTTGACCAACTTCAAGGTTCGAGTGTCTACTCAAAAATCGACTTAAGATCAGGCTATCATCAACTAAGAGTCACAGATGAAGATATTCCCAAGACTGCTTTCAGAACGAGGTACGGACACTATGAATCATCAGAAGAAGCAGTGATAACAATATCATCCACATATAATAACAAATAAGCGGTATCAATCCCTTATTTGTAGATAAATAGAGATGAGTCACAACGACTATGAGAAAAACCAACTCGAGTAATATAAGATGCAAACCGCTGAAACCAAGCTCGGGGGGCCTGTTTAAGCCCATAGAGAGACCGCTGTAACAAACACACATAATCAGGATGAACAGAATCCCGAAATCCAGGAGGCTCATGCATATAACAGTCTCAGAAAGATCACAATGTAAGAAAGAATTCTTGACATCAAGTTGATGAATCGGCTAATGTCGAGAAGCAGCTAGACTAAGAACAGTCCGAATAGTACCCGGTTTAACAACCGGACTAAAAGTCTCATCAACATCAACCCTCTCTAATTGTGTACTACCATTCGCTACAAGACGTGCTTTGTAGCGACTAAGCGTGCCATCCGCCAAATACTTGTGGCGAAAAAGCCACATACAATGCACAATATTGGTATCCAGTGGTCGAGGTACTAAAGTTCAAGTTTTGTTTTTAATAAGCGCAGTATATTCATCACGCATAGCATTTTGCCAGTTTAGATCACTGAACGCATCACGATAAGATTTTGGTAAAGGAGAGACCGAAGACACATGTAAATTAAGACGCTCAGTGGGACGGTTGGTCCCGACACGAAAACGCGTAACCATGGGGTAAACCGAGTCAGGGTTTGGGTTAATTGGGGGATTTTGGATAATAGCGGGTGCATGTTGGTCTAAAACTGTTGTGGCTTGGTGCGGAATAGCCGTAGGTGAATATTGAAGTTGAACTGGTGTATGTTGGGCCATGGAGGATGGCTGTTGGACTGGTGAATGGATTTGGGCCGAAGATGGGGAATCGGGTGTTGGTGGGGCCGCGGTAGGGGACTGTTGGGATACGGGTTCGGTTGAATGTTGTTGGTGTTGTAATGGATCAGTTTGTCTAATAGTTGGTGTGGTAAGGGTAGGATTTGGAACATTAAGGTGTAAATCATAGGTATCATCTAAAAAGTTATAAGCAGAAGTGGTTTTGGGTGTGGTAGAGCCATAGGGAAACACGGTTTCATCAAAAGTGACATGATGTGAAATAATTATTTTGTTGGTGTGTAGGTCAAGACAACGATACCCTCTATGAGAAGAGGCAAATCCTAAAAAAATGGAGGGTGTTGCACGTGGTGCAAGTTTGTTAGATGGATAAAGGTGAGGGTAACATAAACACCCAAAAATGCGTAAAGGGTGTAGTTGAGATCTTTGCCATATAAACGGGTGTAGGGAATGCCATTAGCAATAGCAGTTGAAGGCAAGATATTTAGTAATTGTATGGCCATATTAAGAGCTTCGACCTAAAAACTTGGTGGAAGGTTTGCTTGAAAAAGGAGGATGCGAATGAGATTATTAATTGTACGAACCATTCGTTCAGACTTCCCATTCTGTTGAGAGGTTTGGGGACACGAAAAGCGGAACTGAATTCCATTTTCGGCAAAAAGGGTGTGTAGGCGACGGTTGTCGAATTCACCACCATGATCACATTAGAATGACTTGATTTCACACTTAAATTGAGTGCGAACATAATTACGAAATAACATAAATTTGGACATAACATCAGATTTATTAACCAAAGGATAAACCCAAACAAACTGAGAATAATGATCTAAAAACAAGATATAATATTTAAAACCTGAAAGACTCGGAACGGGTGAAGTCCACACATCCGAGTGAATAATGTCAAAACAAGAACTAATCACAGTATCGGAGCTAACAAAAGGAAGCTTCACAAGTTTGCCAAGATGACAAGCATGACAAAGAATGGGAGGCTTCTCTTTATTACACGAAATAAAGTTAGAAGAAACAAGACGACGCAGCACTTCACCCCCTGGGTGTCCAAGACGTTGATGCCATGTGTGTTGACTAACAAGGAAAGCATGAGGGATAGGAGATGGAGATGTGACTAGGTAAAGATCCCCCGTGCTATCACATCGGAGAAGCACCCGACGCGTCAGGAAATCCTTAACGGAAAAACCAAAAGCATCGAATTCGATAGTGCAATTATTGTCACGAACAAATTGACGAACAAATATTAAATTCTTAACAATATGAGGGGTGATAAGAACATTATTTAAGTGAAGAGATCTAGTTGGAGTTAGCAAAATACTATGGCCCGTATTAGTGACGGGTATAGAGTGACCGTCACCAACCGAAACAGACAGATACATGCACGAATTAAAAATTGTACTAAGACTAGTAACCGAATGATTTAAATGAGAACTCGCACCTGTATCCATATTCCAAGCACCTGTAGTTGGATCATGTAATGTTCCGGCAGCAAAAGCAAAGGGTAAAGTAGTCTTTTGTCCCGCAGATCCCGATGCTGGAGTAGTAAAAGTCTGAAACAGGCCAGTCGGATACATAGGTTATTGGACCAAGATAACTATCTGAGAAGCCACATGTGGGTGGGCCAAACCAACATATTAAATAGGTAATGCTATTGGGCCTTGTGGTTGGGTTGGTAGGGTGTAATATGGAATTGGGCCAAGCGAGGGAGCTGTTGGCACATAATTATGAGGACCTGGACCAATAGAGGTGTGGTACACGGTAGGATTATCATGGGATACGAATTTTGACTTAGATGCATTGGTATTGCTACTAGACAAATTCGAATGATCAGACAAACCCAAAAGTCCCAATAGTTTAACAAGCAACTCAACTGTAGTATCGGGTCCGGACATTATGTAATGATGAAGTGTTAGGAGGGTAGAAACTGCTAGGGTTTAGAGTTGTGAAAAATAACCGGCTCGTGACCTTAGCACGAACAACATAAAAATTATTGTGTGGATTTGTGACCTTAGCACAAATCACCAATACAACCGGCTCGTGACCTTAGCACGAACAACAAATAACAAACGTCCGTGACCTTAGCACGAACAACAATTAACAAACGTGTGTATTTAGGGTTTTGGATCTACAATGGCTGATACCATGTAAGAAAGGGTTTAGAGATATAATTTGTGTCTTGTATTCCTCAAAACAATTGATACAATATATAGGAATACACGGACTATTCTAGAATATGGGCTTGAGCCCAATACATAATGACCATTAATTTGACTGGCATAAATAACTTTGAATGACATAAATAACTTTGACTAATCATACATAATTGACTTTGACTAATCATGGACTAACATAGACTTCCTTGGTGTAATCTAATTGTGTCCGCTATCAACCTTGATTGAAACGTGTCCAACATAACCAAATATTGCAATATTATAACTCTATATATATTTATCAGTACGCTATTGGAATGCGTGCGTTGATATTATTAAAAAAAGAGACTCCACCTTTCTCGAGGTAAAAAAAATTACAAAATGCATCTACAAAGTATGCAAAAAGTTACAAAAACGACCTTGAACTTTTACGTATTTACGACTTTTTTATATAACAAACTCTATTTATCAAATATGAAACGTATATCTATCGATTTATTCGTAAAAAAATATGTCATTGAAAAGATCGTAGAATTGTGGATAAAACGAGCCAATTATTGCAATTCTTCTGACATACGTACGATTACATAGAAAATGTTGAAGTTTAATATATATTTGAATTTTTTTACGGAAATAGTCTTTGAGGTTATCGGTGCGTTGCAAAGTTAGTCCTTAATGACTAATCTTGCAACAGAACGCTAAACTCAAGGACTATTTCCGTAAAACATTTCATAAACAATTAACGCAAATAGTCATTGGGGTTATCGGCCCGTTGCAAAGTTAGTCTCACGCGCTTCGTGCTCGCAAATGAATTGAAATTACTAACGAAGTTGTTCATGTATTCTGATCAATCGAGCTAGGTGTGCAACTATAACAACCCGTAATTTTCCAGTATTTTCATCAATGTAATATCTACTTACTATATTAAGTACAACCTTTTTCTCAGGAATATTTTTTGTTTTTATTCCATTCCATTATGTAACCTAGTTTACATTTCTAAAGTAAACGAGCTCACGCAACTACCTATGCCTATTCCATCTATGTTTACATCAAGTAACGTCCTAATATGTCAAGTCAATAATCTATTATCCATTTTATCATGTACGTCATCTATTTAACGTAGTTTTCATAACGATATTATCAAATGAACTTTATCCGTTAACGTTTATATCAAAACCCTAACTTCATGTAATGTTTACATACAAAACGAATGTACAAGCCTTCAAGCATGTGTACAAGTGATCAATACATAATATATAAATCACATTTTCCCTCCTAAATTAAAGTACAACTCATTTGAGATCAATGTACAAGCCAATAAAGCATAGAATTCAAACTAGCTCATTTCCCTCCAAAATCTTAAGGATTTCGTACCACACGTTTAGCACTAATTACAAGCACTCAATACACAATATTTAAACACTTTTTTCCCTCTTAATCTAGAAAATAAAAAAAAAAACTCCTACACTAACCCTAAAACCTAAACCCTATTCCTAAACCCGAAAACCCTAGCAAACCCGTTACACCCTTAAACTAGTTCATAGTTTTCAGAAATCTGATCCGTTGATAAAACATAGGATTTGGGAAAAATCAATAGGCTTTGGGTATTAAGAAAAAATAATAGGTTGTAGCCTATGTCTTGTGATCATTTTTTCGGTTGACTCAACCCGATTCGATGTCAGATGAATTAGTTATAGCCGAAATGGCAAAAGTACGCAGATTCTGCACACCTGTAGTAAATGGTTGTTATCTCTAAATTTTTGTATAGTAACCCCTAAATATGTAAAACTAAAAGTTGTAGAGAACTCAAATATCTAACCATGCTCACTGGTTTGAGCTTCATCAGTGTTACGGTTTGTAAATGACAACCATTTTACTTGGACTGATGTTGGTTGTCCAAAAACAGCAATGTATAAACTAAATAAACACCTCAAGCTCCTCCATGACTCACCACCACCTTCATCACCATGACCTCACCACCACATCACCATCACTCCATCACCTTACAAGCACCTTCATCACCACCTTGTCACCCAACTTGGCCACCAAGTCTCCAAAACCCCTAGTCATCACCCTAACTTCTCCATCTCCTTCCACTTTGATAAGATACACTCCTAGCTCTCCATACTCATCATATAGCTGCCATTAGTCATCTCCTTACAACCCTTGGTCCTTACTCCAAGCCCTAACCTTGGCCACCAAGTTTTCGAACACTATAAATAGCCAAGACCCCCATTTCTTTCAAACATACCTAAAAAACTTATCACCACTCAAATGGAGTTCTAAATCAAACCAAAGAGGATCAAGAGAAGTCCCTAAGATCAGAATTGAAGCCTAGAATCAAGAGAAAGAAGCCATTGAAGTCGTTTCTAGGCGTATGAACCCAAAAACCCTCATTCGACCCATTTTAGCTCAAGTAAGCTTATAATCTTGTTCAATAAGCTCATAATCTGTATTAGAACTATCATAAGGTCTAATAGATCCTATATTAACTCTTGTTAAATCCTTGAATCCTCAAACCTATGCATTTTTTTTATTAAAACCCTAAAAATGACCCGTTTTGATTTTCTAGCTAACGAATCCTTTTTCTAAACTTTTGTTACATTAGAACATCTTATTTTAGCTTATTCTAATAAGCTATAACCTGCAAAACTCTTTTGGATTTCAAAAATATCATTATTATGGTTTTTGGACTTGTTTTACAAATTAATCCCATGCTAGGGGTATATATCGTAACTTTCTAAAATTTATAACTTGAGGGGCTAAAAATGTCATTATTCCAAAGTTATAACTATAAGGGGCTATTTTGCCAAGTTTTAAGTGAAGGTTTAATTTACTATTATCACTTTATATATAAGGACTAAATTTGTAAAAGTTAATAAAACCAAGGGTATATAATGCCATTTTTGTATTCTTAAAATATAAAATATAATATTTTTATACAAATTATAAAAATATATATTAATATTATAAAACTCGATTTTATCAAAACCCGACACATTAATCGTTATTTTTTAATCATCGAATCGGACGGCATTAAAATCAATTACGTTATAAATTTAACGTAATTGATCATGATAGCTTTTGAAGAAACTTAAATCTTATCGTTTCTCGTTTACTAGGGGGTTTATGTGAGGGTTCATTTGAGTATTTGTTTTGTCGGAGTTGATGGGCTTACGATTTAAAGTACCTTGGCTCCTCAAACAATACTACATGGCGTCTGGATTATGATAGCCCGAACAGTGATACAATATTTCCATAAATTGATAAATCAAACATGTACGTTAAACATCATGAAGTTTTGAAACATAAACCATCACACTAAGACTTGACATATTACCCTAGGTTGCGTGGCGAAGCCGTTACTTTCACCTAATATACTTTTGCCATCAATCAGATTTCCCTGTACTATTAAGGTGAGTTCATAGACTCGCATTTCAATCTTTTGAATGATTTATAAACCCGCGAGGGGGATACATGCTCAATTGTTTTTAATATACACAAGTACTTAAAACCGATATTGTGAGTTCATAGCCTCGCATTTTAAATCTTCTAATGTTTTATAAACCCGCGAGGGGGATACATGCTCAATTGTTTTTAATATGCACAAGTACTTAAAACCGATATTGTGAAGTTCATAGCCTCGCCTTTACTTATTTACATGTTTTATAAACCCGCGAGGGGGATACATGCTTGTTTTATACAAATTAAACACAAGTGATTTTGATATGTGATATGGTTCCATCACTGTGAATAGTCTTATCTTTATATGTTTTCTAAATCCCGTGGGGGATTCATGCTATAAACTATGAATACATGTGTTTTTCCAACTATATGTTATCCTGATATATTATTGCCTAAGTTACCTCTATTTTCCCATAAGACATCTTAGTATCTCTTTGGGTAATAGCTCTCAATATCTCTTTGGGTAGTAGCTCCCAGTATCTCTTTGGGTAGTAGCTCCCAGTATGTCTTCGGATAGAGGCTCCCGGTTCTATTGAGTTTAAATATGTGATTCATGAGCTTAGGGCAATAATACTGTTTTCCATGATAATACTGTTTTCCATGATAATAATGTTTTCCATGATAATGTTGTTTTCTATAATAATTGTACTCATTGTAATTATTACACTTATGGGTGTATAACAACATAACCCACTCTTATGATAACTTGTATTCACACTATTTATTATAAACCTATGAATTTCACTCAACCATTGTGTTGATCCTTTTTAGCATGTTTATCTCATGTAATTGAGCAAACTATGGTACGAAGTGGCACGGACTTGGAGAGGGCTAAACTGTTATCATTCAAACTTTATATTTCTAGATTTGGGACCTGCTTTTGTAAAACTCTGATTATATTGAATGATAACTAAATTTTCTAAAACGTCTCTTTATGAGTCGTTTTCTATGATTATGTCTGTTGATCCATTAAGTAATACCCCAGATTAGCTTCCGCTGCTATATTTCAAAAATGGGGGTGTTACAGAGTGGTATCAGAGCTCATGGTTATAGAGAATAAGGGTAAAACCTAAACTATAACTATTTTTTCCATCCAAGAAAGTCCTCCGTGCCACTGCATTTCCCCGAATAGTATATGTAAGATATTTGCGTAGCCGATAATACATAACTATTATACTGTTATATAAATAACTTATGTTATTTCCATTGGGTTGTTATACAATCATGTCTTCGTATACCCACCCTTCTATCCCTTCTGATTACGATGTGAAGGATGCTTTTTCCTCTACAAATGCTCCTAACTATACCCCGACTTCATCGGACTATTCCCGAGATTTCTTTTCTCCCGAGCATATTTCACCACCTAAAGACACAGAGACTCCTGTTGAATCACCCATTCCAGTATCTCCATCTTCATCAGTAGGATCTTCATCACCGGTTAGGTCAACTACACCACCACCAGACTATCCCTTTGATGAGTCTATCTTCGCAGAGTTAGATAACTCATTATGGATCATACCGCGACCACTGGGAAGTGAACCAGTCCCCGAGGAACCTGATGAGTCAGATACTTGTTATAATGTTCATCTCTGGACAAGATCCAAGAACTCAAAAACAATAAGGGAGAACCACCAAATTAGATCTGTGTCGTTTACAGCTTTCTAGAATCCAACCACTAGATGTATGAATAATGACACTTGTCAAATTTTGCTATGTAAATTATATAGACAAGTTATTTATACAGTGGTGATTTCGTTATACCTCGTTGTTTCATAATACCAATTGTGTATGTCGAAATTATCTATCCTATATCCTGTAGTATGATGACTTATTTATCAGGGATTACTATGATTCTCTTACCATCCGATTTTCTCAAACCTTTGTACCTAGAAACACTAAGCCTCCTATTGGATCACTCACTCCATTATCTCTGTATCTATCTCTGGAAGTCTTAAATTCTAAAAAATTTCGTTATATCCTGCAATGTAATATCAAAGAATGATCACAAGTCTTTGTATTAATATTGAGAATTTATACATCCCCCCCCCCCTTATTATATATGACTATATCATTTTATGGATTCTTATTCTATGTTGTCTTGTATATATTGATAGATGCCTCCCAAGAGAACATCAACATCTGAAACACCAACTATGACTCAGGCTGCCATCCGGCAACTGATTGCTGATGGTATTGCTGCAGCTCTGGAAGCACAAGCTGCTACCATGGCAAATACCAATAGGAATGTAATAAGTAACTACAAAGGGTTTATGAGTTGTCAACCTTCCTATTTCAATGGTACGGAAGGAGCTGTTGGCCTCATCCGCTGGTTTGAACGTACTGAATCGGTATTTTCTCGTAGCAAGTGTGTCGAGGAAGACAGAGTGACATTTGCTACTGGTACTCTAACCGATGACGCCTTGTCCTGGTGGAATGCATACGCCCAACCTATTGGGATAGAACAAGCCAACAGGATCACCTGGACCGAATTGAAAAGGCTCTTGACCAATAAGTATTGCCCTCGAACTGAAGTCAAGAAAATGGAAGACGAATTTTACAACTTGGCTGTGAAAGGAAATGATCTCAAAACTTACGTTAGAAGATTCCAGGAATTAGCAGTCTTATGCCCAAACATGGTACCAAACACCGAGAAGCTTATGGAAGTCTTTATCGGGGGATTACCCAGAAGTATTGAAGGAAATGTTACTGCTTCAAAACCTCAAACTCTGGAGGAAGCCATTACCATAACCCAGAGGTTGATGGAGCAAGTAATAAAACATAATTCTGCGCAAAGAAATAATGATCACAAACGAAAGTTTGAGGATAAAAGAAACAGTACCTACAACAACAACTACCCTAATAATCGCAACAACAATAACCACTCCAACAATTAAAACAACGACAACTATCAAAATAACCACAACAATCACAACCGTAATAATGATTACCACCACCAGCAGAATAGAAGGCAAGAAACTATCAGAACTTATGCTGCCACCCCAACTGAGAACAAAAGGTATACTGAAAACAAAAGGTACCATGGAAACCTTCCTTTGTGTACAAGATGCACCCTGACACACACAAAAACATATAACAACGTTAAAAAGAAAAACCATCCGACTTCTCCTCCCTTTTCTCTCCCTGTTCGACGGCAGAAACCCCAAAACCACCACCATCAATTTTTAAACTCCACCAAATCAACTCCATTTACCTTAAATCTCTTCCCCAATAAACCCTAATCAATCTCCCATTACAAAAATCAACCATGCAAGTGTTCTAAAGAAGTAAAAGATTTTGAAGATCATCAAGATTTAGGGTTTTAATTGGATTAAGGGCTATAGGATTATCAAGGGATGAACTAGGAGCATTTGTGAACAAGATTGAAGCAAGATAATCAAGTTAGGGTTCTTGGTTTTGGTGTATTGAAATCGGCAGCCAAACATAACCCACCTAGGGTTTGTGTTTGATCTTTTAAATCATCCCATTGTAAGTTAAAAGTACTTTTCTTAAACCCTCTTTTTATTGTTTTGATTTTCTAGTGAATGCATGTTCTTGATTTGGTTATTATGATCATGCATGTACTTCTTATGATTGATCTTAGTAAAATTAGTGAAAATAAAGTGTAATGGTTATGGGATAGATTGTATTGTTGTATTTTGGCATTGGGATGGATTAATTGAGGATTTGGAAGTGCTTTGATTGAGTTTAGGAGTAGATATTGCAGACTGTTTCTGGGTCAGTAGGGAAACGTGATGTTTCCTCAAAATTTTTGTCTTAGGGTCTGTAAACAAAAGGCATGGGTGGATTGATATAGGTCTTAGGTACATGTGACTGTTAGGTTTATGGAAAAGTGTCGATTATGCGGTTTATTATATTTTGTTATTAGACTTTATGTTGTTTAGTTTAATATAGCTTGTAATAAGGTTTATTATGCTATAAGTAAGAAATAGCATAATAACCAAAGGCTAGGGACTAGTATTGACAAGTTAGGAAAATAAGGAAGGGAAGCCTCCCTCCCATTGCCTATAAATAGGCCTCTAATCTTCATTAGAGGGTGATGCCCTTGTAATTAACTCTCATTTTCCCTCTTTAATAAGATTTGAATTTTTCCTTTACTTGCCCTCATTCTTTCTAATCTTACATGTTGATATGATTGATTTGAGATTCATGTGACCTATCAAGTGGTATCAATCGCCAATAGAGAAGTAGAGTGCTTGATTTGTGCGTGATTTTGATCGACCGAGAATCAAGAAGTGATGGTTTCCGAATTCGGTTGGTGCTATTGAGGTTTCGAGATTGATTTTGGCTGTGATTTCGAGTTTTTGGACGTTATTGTGTTCTCGGAAGTGTTCATTTCATTCTCGGAAGTGTGGTTTTGATTTTCGGTTGAAGCTTTGCATTCTCGGTAGAGTGGTTTTGAGTTTCGGAAGACTTTTTCTTGTAAATTTAGCAATTTCAGTACGAAATATCAGTGTAATAGATATATTCGATCTTTTGGTTCTATCAAAAATCGTTTATTAGGAATTCGGTATTAAACTCGGTTTTATCGAGTTTGTTAAGTTCACAAATTCGGTTCCATCGAATTTGTGATATAGGGAATTTTACTAAGTATAAACTCGGTAATAAGCTTTACAAGTCATTTTACACTTTCATTTCACGGTTTTATCGTGTTTTGAAGTGTTAAATATCGGTTTTTCAAGATTTACTAAACTCGGCAATCAAATTCGGTTTCATCGAATTTGAGTTTTTAGAACACTTGGATTATCTAGTCATCATAAAATTCGGTTTCATCGAATTTGTGGTTATTAATAATTCATAACTGTTGGATTTTAACAATTTAGGCTTACCGAGTTTATAGTGAATAGTGTTACCGAATTTGAGTAGTTTGCAGTTTACCGAGTTTATTATTTGAAGATTTCCGAGTTTGATAGTGTACTGTTCGAGAAGGGTATTCGTTTTCAGATTACTTGTTGTCCGTGAACAGTGTTACCGAATTTGACTACTGTTACCGAGTTTGGATATTTTCTCACAAATCTCACTCATATTCGTCTAAAAAGATCCAATCTTTGAATCTTAAGACATGTCGACATCCAAAACATACCAACAATCCCTTGCTGATGCCGGTTCTGAGACTAGGCCACCCATGCTTGAAAGGGGTAGTTACATACCTTGGGCGAGTAGATTCAAACGATTTCTTAATCGCAAGAGGGAAAACCGGAAGTGGCTTCTCAAAGCACTAGAAGATGGCCCTTATGTGTTTAGGAACATCACACCTACAGGTTCAACAATACCAAGGTTGCAAGAAGTAGAGGATCTTCAAGGAGATGACTTATTGTACTATGATGCGGAAATGGAACTCATGAATATGATTCTTCTTTCTATTCCTAATGAGATTTACAATTCTGTGGATTCTTGTAAGACGGCCAAGGAAATGTGGGCTCGTGTTGAACGTTTGATGAGGGGAACTATACAAAACCAAGTTGACAGAGAAACGCGGTTTACAAATGAATTTGATCAATTTGTTGCTGAACCAGGAGAGTCACTAGTTTCAGTCTACAATCGTTTTGCTCAGTTAATGAATGATTTGGAACGAAACAACATGAAGTTTCCAACTGTTTCAGTTAACACAAAGTTTCTGAATAGTTTGCAACCGGAATGGTTGAAATATGTGACTCAAGTTCGTTTGGCTAAGCTGTTATGTCAGCTTATTGCTTAGATTTGATTAGTGGTTAGTTGTTGTCATTTTCTGCTAGTTTCTGAGTCTATTAAGCAGAAGTATTAATGAAACATTTGTAATTATGTCTTAAGTCGAAAGTCTGGTCCAAATCTTCAAGTCAATTTCCAAAGTTTTTAAAGTCCCGTTTTATTAGCTAAGTTGGTTAGATTAAGTCTTATTTAAGGTCCTGAGATTTAAGAATACCAGTAGCTTATACATCAAGCTAAATCTATTTTTTTTTTAAATTTTTTTTTTTATATATTTTTATAATAAAAGAAAATATTCACAGTTTCGAAAACAGATGGTCAAACGTAAAGACAAACGGTTGCACAGCCTCCCCGGCAACGGCGCCAAAAATTGGTCGGTTGAGATTACACTAAATATATATATAATATATATTAAAATATAAAATATATAAAGGAGTGTAAAAACAGCAGAGTCAATGATACCGAGAAGTAGTATAGAGTTTTCCCGGGTCGTAAATCCCCAACGAGGCTGGAATGGTAAATCGATACGAATGAATTGATGGTTTTGAATTGAGAAATGATTTTGATTTTTAACTAGATAAACTAAAATTAATTAAAGAAAACTAAAATTATTCTACGGGAAACAAGCAGTGGAAAATGGGAACCTTAAATATACTACGGGGAACATAATTAGGCTAAAAATACTTAACTAAAATAATTAAAACTAATAAACTAAATTAAACATGCAATTATAGACTACCGGGAATTAAATCGTAAGCTAAATACTAAAAATTATAAAGATAAAGTCCTAAAATTAATTTTAAAATTTAAATAAATTAAAAATATTCTAACTTAAAAGAAAATGTAAAAATTTTCAAAATCGGAGTTAAAAAGCGAACAAAACGGTAAGAAACGAAAAAAGTCGATTATCAAGTAAGCATCACCGTGGGGTGTTTGCTCGTAAACGGGCCCGGAACTGAATTTTGGGCAAAAGTCACCCTACAAAAGTTTTAATAATTTTCCTACAAACTATTTGATTAAAGAAAATTTTCTAAAAAAGAAAAATAATTTTTTGTTAATTTTTGTATTTTTTATGAATTTTTTAAATATTAAATACTAATTAAAACAAAAAAAAATAAAAAATAAAAGTCTAAAAATTCTAAAAAAAATCAGATTAAATAAAGAAAAAGTTAACAAAACTAAAAATGTAAAAATGCCCAAAAGTTACTGTAGCAATTAAAAGTAATTAAACTAATTAAATAAACCAAATAAATTAATTTTTAATTAATTTAACCTAACTAATGCAAACTATTTTGTAAGTTTAAAGGACTAATCAGGGAAAGGCTATAAGGACTAACGCAGCAATACCCAACTAACCTATGGCACAACTGATGTTAACCACAAAATTCCAAATATAACAAAATGGACCCCTTGAATTGGACCCCGACTTACAAATGAAGTCCAAAAGGCTTATTAGCCAAAACTTAAAAAAGCAAAGTTGTTAAGGGGCCTTAGGAGAACATTTTTCACAAAAGCACTAAGTGCTGAAATCCACTAAATAAGCCAGAAATGTGGCTTTTCTTTGACAGAAACTCAAATAAGCTTAAAAGCTCTTTTAGTTTTCTTTTTAAGCTACAAGGCACTCAAATAAGCTGAAAACCTAAGTTTGCTTGAAAATAAGATAAGGATACTATGTTAAGCTAAAACCTATAGATTTAAGCCCTAAAATAAGCTAATATTTAAATAAGCTAAAACTGAATTTTATCAAAAAAAAGTTAAAGTACTCTTTTTATCCTAAGATTAAACTGACCTAATAAGCTAATTAAAGGTGAAAAGCTGCTAAACCTAAAAGATTACCCTATAAGCTATACTAAAAAGCAAGAAAAAACTATTGCTTAATGTAAAATAAGCTAGATATGAGGGGCTGAAAATTGGCCTCAGCACCAGGGTACATTGCAACAGGCATGAGGGGCTTTTTTGGCTTAAGCCAAATAAGCTCAAAATGGCTTAATTTTTGAAAACAACCTCAAACAGATTTAGAGAGATGGGAAATGAGCTTATGCTCAAAAAATTAGCTTCTAAAAACAATAAATAGCTGCTGATTTCAGAGATGGAAAAGAAGGCTTTTTATTTTGAAAAATGACATTCATGCTTGGCAGTTTTGACTTACAAGGTCAAACGACTCAAGGGACCTTTGGCAACTGATTTAAACACTCAAATGCCAACAATTTGAACCCTTACTCAGGATCACAATGGCTTAACCAAATAAGCCATTGTAAGCTCCTTTTTAAAAACTAACAGTTTCAACAATGCTTGTAAAAACTTTGGAAAATAGATTTTAACTAAAAAACTTTAGCAAAACAGACTTAATTAAGCTCAAACACCTAAGATAAAGTTAACTTAATGACCACAACCCATGTCATTACCATTTTCACCCGTTTTAGCCCTTAACCCAAACACCCCCTTATTTTCAAAAATCTTTTTAACAAAATGTATTTGACTCAAACCTGAACTAATGAGGTAATTCCATGATTAATGAGCTGAGTTAAGAGCCAAATAAGACAAGTTAAACAGATTTAAACATATAACCTTTAACCTTTTGATTTCAACAGTAGCAAAGCAACGAAATTTTTCATAAATCTTGAAAATTAAAGAAGAAGTGACAATATTACAAAGTAAACATTCTGAAAACTTAAGATTACAATTTTTTAACTTAAAAGTAAAAGAAAAGAGCTAGTAAAAAATGTGTGTTTCATTCGGCTTGTGTTTCTTCAATTTATAGAAGTCTCTCTTGCTTCCTTCTTCTTCTTGTTGTGTTTGTTGTGTGTGTACAACCTCAGCAACAATTCCCAGCCCTAGGATCACACTTGTGTTTGTTTATACTCATTTTCGGCCATGGATTTTTCTTGGGTTGAGGGGGATTGCCAAGGTGGCAGTTTAAAAGGTTAGTGGGAGTGGGTTTAAGGTTAGGACTGGATTTAGGAGGGGTTGGGTAAAAGATTGGGTGGTAACATGTGATGGTGAAGGTTTTGAGGTGGTGGCGGGAAAGATATTGAGGGCTGAGGTGTTATTGGCTAGCAGGTTTTTGAAAGTTTCAAGTGCCCAAAAAGAACCCCTCGGGTTTCACTAACTTGCCATTCTGTTTTGCCTCTTTTGTTTTTCAGTTATAAACAAGTTTAAGGATAGTCGCAAATAGTCCTTGTGTTTTATTAAAACAAAGATATAAAAGGTTTTAAATAATGGCAGTTTCAGCCCTTGTGTTTTATAAAGAGATAAAAGTTTTGGAAACTTGCAAATTCAGTCCCTTATATTTTTAAAACACTTTTTCTTTTTACAAACATTTTTAAACTTGACAATTTAGGTCCCCAGGGTTTATAAAAAAATGGTATTGGGCCAGTAATGGGCTTGGGTTATGTATTGGGCCCAACTGGGTGTGTTTGGGCCCAATAAGGGTCAGGCTTGTGTTATTGGGCTTTTTAAGGCCCAATAAGGTTTGGGTGGGTTTTGTTTGCACACTGGCTGAGATTGGTTTGTTCAAGGGCTAGGATCGGGTCTTCAAAGTCTTCATAGTCTCTGTCAATTGCACACAAATGGGCTGTTGTCATTGATTGAGGGCCCATTTGGTCTTCACAGTCTTCAATAATATACTATTGGGCTTTCCCGGCCCATCAGATGGGTTGAGATTGCATCCAATAGTATTCTTCAATTACGGCTCCGGTTTTGACTGTTAATTTGTTGAGTTGACTTTGACTTTGACTTTTCTGGTCTTTGGCTTTGATTTGGCTTTGTCCTTCACAGCTTTTCCATTCCGTGCCTGGTTTTGTCATTTTTTTCTTTGTTTTCTGTCTTTTGGTGTGATATCCTTTTCCTGCACAACACAAGTGTAAAACAAACATATCTTTGGCAGTTTCTGTCTGTTTTTGGTCATTTAAGTCCGTTTTTAATGGAGAAAGGTATGTGTATTTAAGCACATACCAACTGCTGTTTTTTGGGTTAGCCTTAGTAGGTGAATGTTAATGACTGATGTTATGGATTGGTTTCTGTTTTTTGGGTTAGCCTTAGTAGGTGAATGTTAATGACTGATGTTATGGATTGGTTTCTGGTTTTTGGGTTAGCCTTAGTAGGTGAATGTTAATGACTTATATTATGGTTTGATTTCTGGGTTTTTGCTTAAGCGAATATTATATATTATTCCTGGTATATTTGCTTTGATTTTATCTGTGAAGTTGTGTAATTTTATTATGATTGTTACTTATATGTTTGAAAATTGTCAACACATGTATCAACTGAGCGTGTGCATAGGTATTTTACCAACGTGGGAGTTGGGTACATTACATGATGTTACTGTTTGCATATGTAATTTATAGTTTATATTGTTTGTTAATTTAGTATTCATGTAAAATGTGCATATGTAATTTATAGTTTATTTTGTTAATTAATTTTGTATTCATGTAAAATGTGCATGTGTATTGTACAATACATAAGTATTGCATAAAAATTATGGGTCATTCGAGAATGTGCATATTTTACTAAATTTTAGGTTATAATATGTGTGCATATGTATTATACAAAAAATTGGGCGTGTATATTATAGGTAAGTGTTATAATGAATTGTACTAAATGGTGTGAAAAAATATACTAATGCAATGGCACAATAAAAGTTAGTCATCTAACATGTGCATATGTATTTTACAAATTATGTTGGGTATACTTTAAAAATTAGGGTACTAATTTAAAATATACTGTAATATAGTGTTTGTATTGTAAGTTACTTTAGTATAGTTGCAACCGTGCATATGTGTTGTAACAAATGTTAATGAAGGGCATGTACTGTGCGAAATGAATAACACAAAAATGTTAATGTGTAAGTGAAATATTTTAATTTAAACCATGCACAATTATGTTAACGTGTAAGTCTGAATTCTCAACCTTCTCCACGAAATTGCACATGTATCGTATATTGATTAGTTTAGTTTTTTAAATATAGTAAGTCTGAATTGTCACACTTCTCCAAGAAATGTCACATGATACACAAAAAATGACGAATACACGTAGTATGATTATATTTATGTAAACATAATGAACTATAAGAAAATAACTACTTACAAAATACTTAATGAAAACGTTAAAACATTATAGAAAAGCTTGATTGTCGCGTGAAAATAAAAAGCATTAACCAACAGATAATAATCCATACATAAGAAAAAATAAACGGGTCTAAAGTTAAAAGTGTCTAAAATAAATAAAACCAACTACTCGGTATCTGATGTTGCGTGATCAGATGTGTCATTATCATCAGCTTGTTCCTCATCTTCAGATTCTTCAGCCACAATTTCTTTACCCTTTGATTTGTTCCTCTTGCATGTGCGCATGTTGTGTCCAGTCTCAAAACAAATGCTACATGAACGACCTTGTTGCTTGGTTTTAGCTTTGTTTTTGGCTTTCTCACCTGGCCCAATGAATCGTGCTCCTCCAGTTCCACAACCCTTATTCCTTATGCCTTTGGGAACTTTAACAACAACTTCATTGGGTGTAGTAACGCCTAACAATTTCTGGAAAATATCTTCGTTGTTCGACTTCTGTGGTTCTGGAGGCAACTCGTCATCTAAATTCTTCTTCAGCTCGTTAACCTTTGCGAGAAATTCTGTTAACTTTTCTGTGTCATTCCTTAAACGATTAACACAATATTCTATTGTGGTATGAATATCAGAAGCAAGTTGATCTGTTTCTTCAATACAAGGTCCATATCTGTGCCTTTTTTCTAGCAAATGACGAGGGATAACATCTTTTCTCCATCTTTTACTAATGTATCGTTCTGGAATTGTGTCGATGGAATTTATGTGGAGAATACAAAATACATGGCGACAAAGGTATCCATGACGTCCAAAATGATTACATGAACACGTAATGCTTCCATCCAATTCATTAATAAGAACCTGGAAATGTGTACAAAGATTATAATTAAAATATACTAAATAGTTTAACATGAATAACTTAGTAAACAAAATGTAAAAATAAGAAAAAACAGGAAAAACTTTAGATTAAAAAAAACCCTTACCGTTCAAGACAGTTTCATTTCTTTTGTTCGTCTGTCGTATAACACAAAATTTAGACCCGTCTTTTGAGTTAGCACTGATCTGAGAGCAATAATAAAGACCTTTGGATATTTCTTTTTGTACCTAAAAAGACGAAAAAGAGCAATGTTGTGAAAATTAATAGTAAATAATGTATGTTATTTTGTGCACGTGTATTGTCTATGAACTGTTAGTATAATTAAGATAGTACTAAATATATGTATCTGTACCTCTCTGAAAATTGAACGAGAATACAGTTGATACGCAAATCGTTCAATTGGTAAAGCAGTAAACATGACCGGTGTTGATTCAAACGTATGGTTGTCTGCTATACGTTGGGTATATCTTTGTTTCTCCATCGCAGCCTCAAAACAAAGCATAAATTGAACCAACATGTTACCTTGATGAGAATGTATCCGGAAAAATGCATTTGAACTTTCAGAACGAGATGTGGTCTTCATTAGACAGCACATGGGCAAATCCTTAAAATAACCCGGAATCCATCTATCCCTAATTTCAAACATTTCTGACAACCATGAATTAGCAGATAAATTAAACATGCCAATTAAAGCATGCCATCGCTGTTCAAATTCTTTGGGTCCAATATGCACATTCCAAATCAGTTTATGGAAAAGTTTCTTGAATTCTGAATCGTTCTCCACGTCACCACATATCTGTACATGAACATAATCATGCCATTTATAAATAGATATGAGAACAATTGTAGTAGAAAAAAACATGTGTGCATAATAAATATACCTTTCCAGGAAGTTTTTGGGTTATGTGCCACATGCATAACCTGTGATGTGATTCAGGGAAAACAAACTCAATCGCATTTCGCAATGCGGCATCTTGATCTGTGACAGCCATAAGTGGTTCTTTTCCATGCGCTTGTTTAAAAGCAGTTAATAACCAGGTGTAAGAATGAAATGTTTCATCACTAAGTAATCCTGCACCAAATGTGACTGACTTTTGGTTGTGGTCGATTCCAGTAAATGGGACAAAAATCATGCGGTACCTAAAACATGTATTGAAACAACATAAAATTAACTATGCAGTAACCATATATTAAAAAAATGTAAAACTTATGTATTTATAAGTTTCTTGGTTTACCTGTTAGTACGATAAGTTGCATCAAATGAAACCACATCGCCAAATGCAATGTAGTTACATTTCATTGTCTCGTCAGCCCAAAACATGCGAGACAGCTCATCATTCACAGTCTTGTATTCAAAAGAGAAATTAGGCACATGTTTTTTCCTATCATTCAGTTTGTCGACCAACATTTGTGCATCCCTTGGACCTATATATTTATTAAGTGAACGTCTAAAATTCTTCCAATCAATTGCCTTTCCACGAACCTTGTGATACCCACCCATAAATGCTACTCTCAATCGATGAGCTTTAGTTGGACCAATATTAGAAAGTGAAGCACGGTGAATAAATACTTTATCACTAAAATCCAACTTTCGACGTGCTTTTAAATTATCCAAATTATTCTCATCAACGAGTGGATGATTATGATTTTCAACAAAATCATATAACTTATAACACTTGGTGCCATGAATGGCTTTGAACCTAACAGCAGCTTTGCAATCAGTTACAGTAAAGCTCGAGTAGCGATTTTTCCGATTTGTTTTAGCTCCCTCATTCTGATCAACTTCCTTTTGATTATCTTGCACCAAAGTATCTTTTACAATTGTTTTCCTAGGTTTTCCAGCTTTGCTACATAGTATATATTTGTGAGTAATATTACCATTCTTACGCTTGGTGGTGGATTTTCTAATTGAAAACCTAGCCTTCTGAGAATATTCAAGGTACATGTTGTATGCTTCGTCGAAGTTGTCAAAAACATCACCTTCAGTTGGTTTTTCTTCTAATGGTACGTCGGGAATCCAGTACTTACGACCGTTTGGTGTGGGACGTCGACATTCATTATCGGATTCACTGTCCACATAAGGTGATACATCTACAAAATAAGCTAAAATTATCAGCATACATAATATATTAGAATAAAAAACGTCAAATACTCACGTGTGAATATATTATGATATAAAATATACACAATCATATATAATATCTATGACATATGCACACGTATACTTGTTTCAAAAACCCTAAAAAATAAACATGGGTTTAAAAATAAATGACATCTGTATACGTATCTATGACATGCAAACGTATAGATGATTGAAAAAACATAAAACATAAACATGGGTTTCATATCCATCCAGTTAAAAACCCTAAAAAATAAATCATATTCGTAAAAATGTTTGAAAAACCTGATGTTTAAGAAAATATAAAACATATTCATGTATGATAAATACAAAATTCTTGATTAAAACATATTGATATACTAAGACTTGTTTTATATAACATCACAGTACTTAAATTCAATTACATACGTCATGTTTGAGAAACCCTAAAAATGAATCAAAACAGGATCACATTTGTGATTGAAAAATATGTAAAAAAATTACATATCACTTTGAAAAATAACCTAGTCATATCCATATCTATGAAAACCATAAAACACCTCAAACAAAAACCATAAAACATAAATCATATCTGTATGATGTCTTCACAAGTCAAAACATATTATTTTTACAAAATCTGTTAATTATAGTACATATATTAATAATAATGTTACTTACCTGAAAGGTCATGTTCGTCAGATTCAATAACATCATGAACATCATGTGTAGGTGTATCTTTTGTCTGAACCTCCTGAAGAGTGGACTGATCTTCATCAATGATATGACGTGTGGAATCGTCCATTCGTGTTTTTTTTACCGATGATGACGATGATGAATGGGTTTGATCGTGTGTGTTTTACAGGTGAGATTAAAAAATGAATAAAGGAAACCGGAGATTAATAAAAACAACCGAGATTTTAAGAAACGTGATTTAGGAAACTGCTATAATCGTGTGTGTTTTACAACGGGAGGATCAACAAGTAATTATGATTTTAATTAAATAATGGTAAAATGGAAAATACCTAAACTGCCCTCAATAAGTCTGGTTTATAAAAAAGAAAAACAATTTATTATCTTAATTCTGATTGGTCCTTCCTGGTTCTCGCAGTTCTGTACTTTCATTTGGTTCTGAAAAGAACCCAACACTATATATATATATATATATATATATATATATATATATATATATATATATATATATATATATATGTATGTATTCATAATTAGAAAGAAAGTAGTATTTAAATAACAATGAAATATTCCATATTTTAAAAGCCTATAGACTATTTATTAACAAAATATAAACATTTAAAATTAAAATTAACTTTCCATTATATACAATTAATATGTTTTAATTTATAAAAATTAAAACTAAAAAACAAAAAAAAACAAAAAAAAAAAAAAAAAAAGAAAAAAAAAAAAAAAAAATAACAAAAAAAAAAACCGAAACAACCAAAAAAACCTCCAAACCCCACGGACACCCCAGGAACCAAAAACCAACCCAAGAACCACCAACCGAAACCCGGCCGGGTCTCATTGACCCGTATTTATTAACAAATATAACATGTAAAATTAAAATTACGTCGCAAATATATACAATTAATATGTTTTATTTATAAAAAATTACGAAAAAACCGAAACCCGGCCGGGTCTCATGACCCGGGTCACTCCAAACCCTGTCAAACCTGGCGGGTCAAACCGGGTTTTGAAAATATAAAACCCGGTTTAATTTGACCGGTTTTTTCAGCCGAAACCGGTTCAACCGGCCGGGTCGAACCGGGTTTCAAAACACTGCTTAAAACATACATCTAACTTTGGAAAACTTGATAAGAATTTGACCATTTGTGTAGACTTTAGGTGAATTTGACGCGGTATACGTTCATAGCTCAATTTTCAAAATCCTATTTTCAGCATTCAAGTCACTTATTACAGTCATAAATGAGACCATCTAACTTTCAAGATAAGTATGTACAAAGACGCAAATTAATGGGTTTTGCTAACCTTTGCTTATCGGGTAAAGGTTAATGTGTAGTTAATAAACACAAACTTTCTTAATTAATTTAAAAATGTATTAAATAAATGCTCAAATATAGTAATTTACAAGTTTATTTAATGTATATTTAATGCATTTTCTTCTTAATTAAGAAAGTTTGTGTTTATTAATTACACCTTAACATCTACCAAATTGACAGAGGTTAGCAAAACCCCAAATTAATACATCTATGTGTATAAAAGTGTATCGTGTAGAGTTTTTAGGAGCATTTAAAAATGGTAAGCATTTGTGATTTTAATGTTTGTTTAAAAAGTAACAATTTTTTTTTTTTTGGAATACTTATTTTTCAAAGATTCATAATGTAGTATTTAAGAACGTATATTTAGAGTTGTTTTATATATTATAATTACACTTACAGCTATGTTATCAAACGTTTTCATAAAAAAAAAAATACTAATCACTGCTACTGATTACGATTACGATTACTATTAGTGCTCAATGTTACCGCTACTTATACCGATCACACTCATAGTATAAATGTAGACCGCAATTTAGTAGTTATTCACCTTTGCATTTAAACATTTCATTCAATGAATTTATAGGTCCTTTAAAAGCTAGGCACCTTTTCCCTTACCTAGTAGTAATGTGGAAAATTGTATGTCCAATAGAATGCAAGCAAATTTATGGACTTCATGAACATGATTCTTGCATTATTGGTCATTGAGAAAATTGCTCTTTAATAATGGATGTAGAAATTTACTTTTCCATTCATATCCATCTTAAGAGGGAGGGGTATGGTGGCGAGAGGCTTCGCCACTTTCTACGTGGCTTCACCACTTCCCTCGTCACCATACCGAGAGTTCTCGCCACCGGCCAAAAACCCACACCCTCGCCATCCATACGACGAAACAAAAAGACAAAACTCACATATATTAAACCGTTGCAAACCAACGGATACATTTTCAAAGTTTAAAAAAAAATAATTTTTTATACCCATTTTTCCTTATAAATAACCCCATTTTACCATTTTAACACACACTTCTCTACAACAATATTATTATTACTCTAAACATATAATCTTCTTCTCAAAAAAAATGTCTCAACCACCAAATGAACAAAACCCGGGTTTTTTTACCCATCTTCTCCAATCCAACCAATACTCATCTTCGCCAAACCAATCGAATCCGTCTACCCCTGGTTCCTGACACTCAAACTCGTCATAACTGTTTCCCCCTTATGGAACGAAAATGTCACCGCCCGAAACATGCATAGCAATCACAATTGCGTAATCATAAAAATCCAACAATACGGGTTCCAAGTTACAACGAATCTAAGAAATACGCCACCACTGCTTTTTTCCACAACAATCACACAACCGCCATTTTTTTCAACAACAATCATCCACAACCACAAAGTTTTTTCCACAACACTCACACAACCACAATTCAAAAACCCCAAGCCCAAGAACCCCGTGAACCTAAGCGAAAACAAAAAAGGACGGGGAAACAACCATGTATCGAATTGGACCAAGGCTATGAAATAGAAGAAAGGAAAACCAAGGCGACTCAATATCCGGCTTGAATAACAAGAAGAAATCTTGCTAGCCGAGTGCTGGATCGAGCACTCGCAGGAACGAGAGCGATATCGAAAAAGACCAACGGATGAAATTTATTGGAATCAAAAGATCTTTAAAGATTGTCCACACGACCGAACAACAGTCCCAACGCTTACCAAAAAAATGTTTGAACAGGGAATTGGACCCGAATGCACGGTGATTGCCAACGGTTTAACGCTTATTACAAACAGGCAAATCGTAAAAGCGGGGAAAATGAAGCTGACTTGATCGAGACTGTGAAGACGGTGTACTTGGAGCGAGTTGGTAAAAAATTTCTTTTTGTTTATCAATACCCTCACGTGTGGAAAATTTTGAAAGAGTACCCCAAATGGGATGCGGCGGAGCCGATTGATGGAGATAATCTCCAAGAGGTGTTTGGTCTGGATAAAAGAGAGCGTCCCGCCGGCAAACAACGTGCTGTGAAAAAACAAAAATCGGTTGAAACGTCGGGGAGCACCGGGGGAAGCCAATCGGAGTCTGTATCGTCCCTTGTTTCTCAAGATTATAGACGTAAATGTGATGCTGCTGAAAGAGCGTACGAGGCGCAGAGGAAAAAAGATTTAGTTTAAAAAAATTAATTTTTTTTATACCAATTTTTCCCTATAAATAACACCTCATTTTACCATTTTAACACACACTTCTCTACAACAATATTATTATTACTCTAAACATATGAAGATGCTGGTGCAGACGATTAGTTTCGTAATTTTATGTTTTTATGTTTCGTATCGTTTAATTTCCTTATGTTTCGTATTTTATTTTATGTTTTTTTTATGTATTGTATTTTTAATTTGTGTGAAATAAATTATATTTGTGTGAAAAAAATTAAAAGAAAAAAAAATAGTTAGTGGTGGGACCCAAGTGAAGAGGTGAAAGTATGTTATGAGTGAAAGGGTATTTTTAAATGGGAGTAAAAAGCTGATATGGCAGCCTGTGGGCCCGTTTTGTTTTGTGGCTTAAGCCACCATACCCTACCCTCTAATAATTGCAAAACTTCGATAACTTATAAACTTGAAAGACATGAAATGAAAGTAACAAAATAATGTTATTTATGGTAGTGTTTTTTTTTTCTCTCTTACCTATATTCGACCTTCAAACCGCGACAAAAAAGTTATGTTTAAGGTGTTTATTTCAACGATCAACAATTCTTAACACGTTTATTATCGACTTCGGTAAGACTTTACTGTTGGTTTCTCCTTGTAGGACATTAATGTTGTTGAGGCCCCGTTTGGCCATGATTGATATGTATAGCTACGTAGTTAGAAAACATTGAAGCCATGCATGAATGAAAACCAACGCGTTGTATTAAACACTAGTATGTAATGTGTCATGAAAGCTTAGTTATAACATACGGTCCCAAGGATTATCATATAGGTTTTTAATAACATGTGACTAAAATTTGTAAAAGTACGTTCATATATATGTGATTCACAAAAATGGGTATAGATTGACCGAAACATCTTAACTCGGCCTGGGTGCCTTTTGATCTAGCGAAACACCAACTGTAGTGAGAATGAATCAAGACTCGAACTCATTACCTTTTATCAACAAAATCTTTCCACTTAACCCGTATATTTCTCGAAAATGGATACCAAGTGAGCTAAATCTCTTTCATCTAATTTATCCACAAAATGTATAACCGATACAAGGAATGATAGGATCCAGCGACCATCAATGCTAGCAAATGAAGTCAACCTGGACCATCCACCTTTCATCTAAGAGCAATAGTACATTCCATGTCTCAAGAATTCTAATGATTCAATTCCAACGGATTCCTCTTTGTTTGGCAAATCGAATACGTATTATTAATTGTGAGCAACGTGATTAGATTTTTTTCGTGTCATCTTGCTTTCCTTAAAATGCAAAAAAAGATATTTCCGTATACACATTAATCAGGACATATACAAAGCTTTTTAAGCAATCTTTTGCTAAAATTGGTTAGGTTTCAACTACAAATCTGAAAGAGACAATATATACGTGCGGAGGGGGAGAAGAGATGCTGCTTCTGTAGAGTAAACATCTCTGAACACTTTCGAAAATCATTGTTTTTGCAACGAAAAGTACGTGTGTCTTAATGTTTTGGCCGTATATAAAGTTAGTACTTCTTTTATATAGATTATGATTCCTATTTATACACTCGTGAAACATCTAACATGGAATGTGCCAACTTACGGAATGTGAGCCCTACACTACGTATACGTACTGCCTCTCGTGTAAAATAGATAGACAAAGCTCGAAGTAATACTCATGCAGACGTGAAAGGTGAGCCTACCTCACAAATGTCATATCGACTTAGTGACGGGACGACTTCATTGGGACAAAGAATTAGTTTTCGTAAGCATCAATTGTACAAGTTTTATAGTTTTGTGTATACAAAACGGAAAACACCCTCGGCCACGAACAAAACTTTAAAACCAGTGTTTGTAGCATTTGCTACAAGAAGTACGTACTAATGGTATGAATGTATGATCCCGTGGGACAAAGTGATTGATGTTTTCCATATATTGCTTTTTTTTATTATAATAACTTATTATTTACATATATTATTTTGTGAGAAGATAAAGATTACTCAAATTACAAAAGTAACTGCGATTGATTGATAGTTAGATGTAGGGGTGTTGATCGGTTCGGTTATCGGGTTATTCGGTTTATTTGGTTCGGTTAGTTTGGTTAAAAGTTTTTTTTTGGTCAACCCGAAAACCGAACCAAACCAAATCAGAATTCAACAAATCGAACCGATAACCGAATTTGAATTTGGTTTGGTTTTTAGGTTGACCCGAATAACCCGAATTACACTATTTATTTAAAAAATAAGAAAAAAATACATAGATATTTAACAAAAAAATTTATTTAAAAAAAAAGTGTTTTTTTATTGTAGGATAAAATTTTATTGATCTTTATATATATATATAAATTTATAAAAATATATCACTACTAGAAATTGGACTTTCAGTGACGGAATTTCCGACGGACACATATCCGTCGCTAATTTACCGACAACATTCCATCAGATCAGCAACAAATGTGCTTTTGCAACTAAGTTCCGACAGATTTCCAAGAGATATCGTTTCGTCGGAAATCTGTCACTAATTCACGTTACTTACAGTCAACTTTCCGACGCTGTACCGACGCCTATATTTATCTGTCACTATTCCGTCGGAATTGTTTTGATTTATTGTTAACTTTTAATATTTTTTAAATCCGTCGGAAATCCGTCACAAAAAACTATTATTTCCGAGGGAATTCCGACGGAAATATAAAAAACGCGTTTTTTTTCTTATTCCTTATTTCAATGTAATATTTGATATATGAAACAATATGAACTTATGTTGACGAATTTTTTAGGCAAATACTTAAAAGTATTACAAGATGACCAAGTTTTAAAACATAACACCTTATACATTTAGCATTATATAATAGTTAATGCCTAAACCATAATTAGTATGGTTAATTTTTAGTAGGGGTGTTGATCGGTTTGGTTATCGGGTTGTTCGGTTAAAAAAAATTCGGTCAAACTGAACCGAACCAAAAACCAAATTTGAATTCGGTTTGGTTTTCGGGTTGACCCGGATAACCCAACTTACACCATTTATTTAAAAAATAATTACATAGATTTTTAGCAAAAAAAATATTTCAAGCATATAAAGTGTTTTCTTATATTATGATAAAATTTTAATTGTCTTTATATATATAAATATATAAAAATTATATATTTATATAAATTCGGTTTTCGATTCAGATTGCTAAACTCATATCCAAACTAAAAATCGAATTTGTAGTTTGGTTTTGGTAGTACCCGAACAATGAACACCCCAACTAATATAAATTCCCATGAAAAAACTTTATTTACCAATAGGATTATAACTTTTATTTTTCAAACATCACTTTTATTTTTCAAAAACTTTTATTTTTCCCGTAACACACTGTTCACGCTTTATATAAAAAACTTTTATATTAAAATTCCCTATTCAAATCTTATTAAAAAATGAAATCACACACTATTCACCCTTTCACTTCCCTCTAAAATATCACGCACCGTCGTCCGCCTGCAGTTCGCCGCCGCCGTCCGCCGTTGCCGTCAACCACATCGCCGTCCGCCTTTGCCGTCAATCACATCGTCGTTCGCCGTTCGCCATTGTGTCGTTAAGCTCATCAAGGTTTAATAATTTGCCCTAATTTTTGATTAAGTTTTTGTTGATTCAGTGTTTCGTTGATTGGTTGTACTAATTTTGCCCTAATTTTGCTTGATTGTAATACTAATTTTGCCCTATTTTTGTTTAATTTCATATTTTGCTGATTGGATGATGATTTTGCCCTAAAAATGTTATTGTTACTGTGTGTTAGGTTATGGCTTACTGATTTGTTGATGACTTAGATTTTATGTTTGGTTAGGTTTACTGATTTGTTAAGTTAGCACTTTTGGTTAAACACTTTTGGTTAGGCTAAACATAGTTTTATGCATTCAAAAGACGAGAGGATATGGAATAGTCATGGGGAGGATGATCCTAAGTGGATTATGAAAGGGAAAAAGAACGAGTACGAGTCGAGTAAGTTTACAGCTAAAACACATTAGCACAAATTACACATTATAAAGTGCTATTTTGATTTATTACTTTATACACTTCTGTCCAACATCATTACTGTTAATGATCACTGATAATGAACAACAAAGTGAGCTGATAATGTCTTTGCTTCTTTGATGTGTGCTTAATTACCTGTTTATAGCCTTATAGGTAGATGTGTTACAGTTTCGTATCTATCATAGGTAGATGTGTTACAGTTTCATATATGTTACCAAACATTTATGGATGTCATAATTTTACCTTAACAATGTTGACTTGACACATTGCTTGTTTTGGATACATGTTCGGTGTAGAGTTTGCTGTAAGTTTAAGAGCCCGACGGTTGATTATTACCTCAATAGGAAACTAAGATTCCTCAGTCGTCCACTCGTCCGTTGATGTTTATCATATCTATTATCTGTCTGTGAATATGTTAAGTTGTATCATGTGTAATTTTAAAGTTTGTATAAATAGCTTTTTTGAAACAGGAGTGTCTCTATGGGTAGTAAATCAAATGCAGTTTCTAATACATTCTAGATCCTATTTTAATCTGAAAATAGAGAGATGTGGGATATGGTTAGCCGTGTAAATTAACATTTTAATCAGATAGAAACAGACTAAATCAAAGCGGTGCTTCTCTTTTGACAAGTTCATTTACATCCATATAAGTTGGATAATGATTTCTAAACTGTAATCTACATCTCGGAAATGCTGTCTCTGCATGTTAAGTCAGCTAATATAGCCATAGCATCTGACTATTCTGGGGGATGCTTCTTCTTTATGTGTGTAATGTGTTAGACTATTAGTAGACAACGACGCATTTCTATAGGAAAATTGCAGCCAAATACAGCGGTGGCTCTATGATGCTGTTTTGTTACAATATTATTACGATATTAGTGTCAGGCTCATTTTTTGACCGGTCCTTGTTTATGCTGTTGTTCTCTGTTTTTTTTTCTTTTTTACATGCTTAACCTCTGCAAATGCAGTGATGATAATTTCTTCTATATTTTTCCAGGTATCTTAAATACCTTACAAAGAAGTACTTGAAGAAGCACAATGTCTGGGATTGGCTTCGTGTGATTGCTTCCGACAAAGAGCGTAATGTTTATGGGTTGCGGTACTTCAATATTGCTGAAAATGAAGGCGAGGAGGAAGATTGAGCAGAGTTCATGTTTATTGGACTTTCTTTGCATGGTTTCTAGTCGCTTCAATATTGCGTAACACGGGAGTACATCACACATAGATCAAAACGAGTGGCGGTAATTTGTTTTCATCACCTTCTAAATTACACGATCAATCAAATACTTAACCAATAAATTTTCATTAACACATTTTCATATGAACCATAGGATGCTGTTGAGGCTGCTATAGAGGATGAACATGGACCAGACGCTAGTCAACATCCACCTAATGACTTTGATTTATGGGAGAAGGCCACTGGGGGGAAGAAGAAAGGTAAGTTAGTTGGTTTGGGTACACAGGGGGAATAGCCTTTTTATTTGTTTGCCTAGATCAGACTTCAAATATAAAATAGCTTCTTTTTCATTATCATATTGCCTTTTTATTTGTTTGCCTGGATCAGACTTCAAATATAAAATAGCTTCTTTTAAAGCAAGGGCGGTGTGATGAATAAGTCATGCTTCAAGACTTGCAGCTATATTTCTATTTTCTAGTATTAACAAGTAATGATCAGTCAGTTTTATGTCTTCTATTAAGGGTGTTGACCTATTTTCTTTCTGCATAAAAAAAATGATGCAGTAGTATTTTAGTATGTTTTCAGTTTTTCATTCTTTCCTCTTTACTTTCGCAACAGGTCGACCTTTTTACTTGATTTTAGTGTAGGGACAGTCTAGTTGTATGCCAACATTGAATTTTTGAGCAGGCCTAAATAAGTACACTATTCAAGACCTTGTTAACTTTTGAGCAGGCCCAAATAAGTTCCCATTTCCCAAACATTTTTGTCCAAGCTTTTTATTACACTATAACAAGCGAAAGAAATGGAGGGGATGCATTGCAGAGTAGAAAAAAGTCAATGGGCTTGAATTCTTAAGCTGCACATTTCTCATATTCAGTAAAACCATTTAATCTTTGCACCCATATTTCAGTTTAAAGGATACAGCATTTCAAGGTTAGTGTTTGTATAAGAAATTTTGAAGTTAAGATTCGACATGGAAAGATAATGTTTCGTAATAGTCATTTAGTATCACTTAACTGCATTTTTAAAGACCAAATGCCAAATGGGTCAAATGGGTAAATTTAAAGTTGGCTCAGTTCTGGCCTGTTCTGTTCTGACCCAGTGTATGTTGCGTTTAGAAGCATTAATCATTGCTAAGTAGATATGTCGTGCAGGCTGTGTAGTGTATCAAAACAAGTTTAGATTAAAATGGGTCATTGCTAGTATGGACCGGGTCAGAGTGGGTTGACCTGCAAACAAATTTACCTTCTTTCTGTTTTTTCAATCAATAATTAATTTGTGAAATATATGATTATAGGTACTACTATTTAGATTTAACAGTGACCATACTTGACACGAGACGTGACTCATTTAGTGAGTGTGTGCGTTTGGTATTGAAATAATTGGTTAAGTTGCTGCTTTTTGGTACTGATTTCGTACAAACTCACGAGTGTGATATTGCTAATTGGTGATATGCTGATATAAAATACAGTATGAAATAACAACTACTGTGATGCACTCTGCAGCACTGATTTGTATGTGATATTGCTATAGAAATAACTGGTTAAATGTTTGCTAAAATTAGTAGTTACGCTCATCCTGATAGTGCTAATATCAAATAAGCAACAACATTTCAGTTTTGTGCCACTACACCACTCACCGCGTGTGAGTTTTGATGCCACTCACCGCGTGTGAGTTTTGATGCTGAGATGATAGGGTAAATTGCCTCTATATGCTGTCAGTTGGAGAGAAATGCTAGAACCACAAAGAGTTTACAAAAAAATTTCCACAAAATGATGTGGCATGTAATGATTGGATTTAAGTTTTTAATATCTCATCTTTTAATTGGTTAATGATGTACAAATCATCATGCCACATCATTTTGTAGAAATTATTTTGTAAACTCTTTGTGGTTCTAGCATTTTTCTGGCAGTTGAGTATACACTGTGTGTTGCTGATTGTCGATGTCAAATAAGCAATGACAACATTTCAACTTTATGCTCACTAAACCACTCACTCTGCGTTCACTTCTATGTGCTATCAATATCAGTTCACACTACACCACTCACCGAGTGTGAGTTTTTATTGAACTTGTTGGTTCAATCACTTTTTATTGGCTGCCAACTTTGTTTTAGTCTGTTTAAAGTTGCTAATATTACTAGCGTTGTTGATATAATGTAAGCAGCAATTACAACACTCCACTCCTACACACACTGCACCACTCATCATGTCTGATTTTGCTACTGAAGTTATTTGTTATATCACTTCTGTTTGCCACCAACTTGATAACAGTGCGTTTAATCTTTATAAGAACCTTCAGTTTCAAGATTAGCATTCTTTTTTTGTTACAAAAGGCGCTCATTATTTTGAAATGGTTGATGGTTATTTCCTGTTTAGGTTTGGATATGCATTTTTATCTTACTATGGTAACATGGTAATCATCAGTTTAATTTTAGTGGTGTTTCCTCATATTTATTTATGCTTGTGATACAATGTAGGTGCAAATGTTGGAAGAGACGATAAGACAGTTGCAGGAGGATAACACGCAAATGAGAGCAAGAGTGGAAATAGAGACGCAAGTGCAGGTACAACGACAAGTGGAACGCCAAGTGCAGGAACATATGCGACAACGGGAATTGGAGGCGAATGCTCAAGAAGAGGCTCGAGAGAGGGAGTGGCAACGAAAGATGGATGATATTAACTCGATGCTAAGGAAATTTAACGATCCACGTCCCCCTCAATAGTTGGATAACACGCAAATGGCACAACTCAAACTACTTGGCGGTTTTATTTCATTCTTTTCAGCTTTTAGACCGGGCTTTCTTTAGTGTTTATGGATTCATGTTCCTACTATAAAATTGAATGTTTCATAATGGAATTATCAATTTGAGCTTTATAAAATTTAATGTTATTTAGCTTTCATTTCGAGTTATTTATGCTTTATTAGGATTACATAAATTATCAATTTGAGCTATTAGGATTATATTAAATTTGAGCTTTATTGTGTCCAATTATTCTGATAAAATTCCGACTGACTTCCAACTGATTATGTACAGTTTTGCGACTGATTTGTGACGGAATTATTCTGACTGACTTCTGACAGAAACATCACCGACAGACTTCCGACGCATACTTTTGTCGCTGTTTCCGACAGAGTTCAAACAGATAAGAATTACCGACCAAGAATCACAGACAAACCTTTTCTGTCACAAATCCGTTGGAAACTACCATTAGTGACGGATTTCCGACAGAATAGTCTGTCGCTGAAAGTCCATTTTCTAGTAGTGATTAGTATATATATACTACCAATCCCAGTGAGTTTGCCATTAGGCGATAACTCACGTACACCACACCTTGTAATCATCTAAGGTTGATACGTGTCTCACATGTTGTTACTTTCTCTTGAACAAACAATAATCAAAATATTCTCAAAACACAATATAGACAATAATTGGAAATTAGAGAA